>CABHPP010133935.1:13317-33712 GCA_902168425.1 Peromyscus attwateri
ACATGAGAGTACTGGTTGTGAAAATCTCACAAGTATCTACATTACTTGGAGATCTACAGAAAATTAATAGCTACTGAGAGAGGGCAATCTGTCTTCTCCATGGACAAACCCTCTAATAGGTTGTCCATTCCCTAGTGATGAAACTTAAATATGTACAAACACATATATATGCATATATGTATATACATATGTATATGTCTACATATGCATATATGTGTATGTACATATTAATATATATGTATATATATGAGCAACACTAAATCAACTCTAGGTTGCAAGTACAAATGCATATATGTAAATTATATAAACATATTATGATACATATTATCAAACTTGCATGTACTGTAACATATAGAGCAACACAAATATTGTAGTGTACATGTAACAACAATTAAAGAAGAGATCATAACTCTGAGAGGGGTTTGGGAAGACATGGGAGGAGTTTAAGGGGGAGAATGTGGAGTAGAATTGGGAATATAATGTACACGTAGGAAATTCTAAAAAATTCTTGAAAATCTTAGCTCAAGTAACTCTGACTAGTCTTAACATTCAATGAACAGTTTTTGCTTTGTGACTGCAATATTATGTTACAACTTGAGGTATTCTGTATTTCTTCTCTCTTACTTTTCATATTTACTTTCTTTCATGTGCTTTGTGGTAAGGATTTGCCCATTAATCAGTCTTCTAGCTCAGAAATTCTGTGATGTGGTTGATTCAGTGTCTCTACTGTGATCTTGCACTATATTGTTATAAGTAGTTCTAGAAACTTCACTTGGAGGACAGTGAGATGTCTCAAATGGAGGGACATCTTTTCACTTGCCACAAAGTCTGACAATCTGGGATTCATCCTTGGACCAATGAAATAGAAAAAGAAAACTAACCCCTCAGATTTTCCAGTGAAATCTGTGTGTGTGCATTCTCCACAATGACATACAGATGCACTCCGACTGATGTAATCATTTTATAAATCCATTTTCTTCTTTTAAACTTGTTCAGCATATTCTGCATTGTTGTCTTATGTTTTGCATGTATTCCTCCTTTTTCAAATGCATTGATCACAGCATTTTCTTTAGTGGATATATTCTTTTGATTATATTGACTGGACTCAGAGTTTCTGTTTCATTCCTTCTTCAATGTATTTATCTACTTTACTTTTAAGATTATAATTACTTCACTTCCACTTTTATTTCTTCTGTGCAAACCCTCCACACACCCCTCCTTGCTCTTTTTGATGTTCTTGACCTTTTAAAAAAATTATCTAAAGTTTTTAATTATTGTTTTACACATGTGTGCATATATAATACATAAATACAAACAGCTCAGTTGGTGAATAAAACTTCACTGTATTGAATGCATACAATGTTTAAAATGAATAGAAATTTTATTGTATGCACTGTAGTTACAGAACCTTGAAGCATATCCATGTGGAAATTTTCTTTCATTTCCTCTGTGAGTAAACAAGGCTGAAAAGCTGATTTTCCAAGTCAGTCATTTCACAAAGTGAAAAATAAGTGACACTTGGGAAGGAAAGAGTTTATTTCATCTTGCAGCTTATAGCCCGCAATCCAGGAAATCTGGATAGGAAATAAAGGCAGGGAAATGGAGACAGGATCTGATGAAGAGGCTTTGGAGGAAAGCTCATGAATTCAACCCAGCTCACAGTCTATCTGTGCCATTGAGTCAAATATTTGCCTTTGAAAATGTATACTCCAATCTTATAAATAAAATCACATACGGCTCCAAAATGGGCTGGACTCAATGCACCATATGCATGCTTTAAGAGCAGATGGGCAACATTATGACAAGTGTGTTTATAAGGCTATCTTTTTTTGTTTTGTTTTTTTTTTTTTTTTTTTTTTTTTTCGAGAAAGGGTCTCTGTGTAGTTTTGGTGCCTGTCCTGGATCTTGCTCTGTAGACCAGGCTGGCCTGGAACTCACAGAGATCTGCCTGGTTCTGCCTCCTTAGTGCTGGGATTAAGGGTGAGTGCCACTGCTCCCCGACAAGGCTGTCTATCTTTATTGGTAAAATTCACTAGGATCTAGTGACCTGTTTCATACATGATTCTACTACATAGAGTGTCTTTCATTCTAGGTCCCAGAGTCAAGTACAACCATATCAATGTGTGGAAGAAAATGATGAGCATTCAGTCACTTTATAATGATGGTTATATTTTTCTTTTGTACACGAGACATTACATTCTCAGTGATAAACAGATGTGGGTTGATGATTTGTCAGAGAATAAATTCAAAGTAATGATTTTAAGAAAATTTACTGAATTGCAAGTAAAAATGTGAAAAATATATGCTTATCAAAAAATTAATGATATATCACCAATATAATGAGAGAGAAAGAGCCTGCAAGCTGCACAGATTTTGCAAATTCATAGACTGTCCCATGGACTACTGCCAAGTGAGAGTCCATTTCCACAGATGACTTGCCCCAGAGGCAAACCCTTGGGCAGGTAGTAATATGCTGATTCTGGACTAGGCTGCACAGATCCAGACAGTTTGTGATTTTTCTTTGTATGTTTGACCTTAGTTCATAGAAATGCTGTTCATTTGCATAGTTATTCCCTATCCTACCACACTGTTATATCTGTTTAATCATTTCTACAATTTTTAGGTAGATTTTTTTTTATTTTACATGCCAACCACAGATCCCCCCTTTCATCCCTTCTCCCATTCCCTGCCACATTTCCCCCACCCCCTATCCCTCATCCCATCCTCCAACAGGGTAAGTTCTCCCATGGTGGGGACAGCTAAGCTTGGTACATTCAGTTGAGGCAGGACCAAGCCCCTCCCCACTTTATCAGGGGTGAGCAAGGTGTCCAACCATAGGTAATGGGATCCAGAAAACTGGCTCATGCACTAGGAATAGATCCTGATCACACTTCGAGGGGCCCCTCAGACAGACCCAGCTACACAATTGTCTCCTGCATGCAGAGGGTCTAGTCCGATCCCATGTAGATTCCACAACTGTTGGTCTAAAGTTCTTGAGTTCTTTGAGCTTGGTCCAGTTGTCTCTTTAGATTTGCCCATCGTGAGCTTGACCTCCCCTTGCTCATGAAATCCCTCTTCTCTCTCTTGGACTGGACTCTAAGAGCTCAGCCTGGTATATGGTTATGGATCTCTGCATCTGTGTCAATCAGTTACTGGATGAAAGCACTATGATGACAGTTAGGGCATTCACCAATCAGGTTACCAGGGTAGGCCAGTTCAGGCACCCTCACTACTGTATTTCTAATGTGTAGTTTATGACATCTGCAAATACAGTTTGATTTCTTCTTTCCTCTTTTGTATTCCTATAATTTACTTCTGATCCCTTATTACTCCATCCAATACTTCTGGCATAATGGTGAAAAGGTGTGGGCATAGTAGGAAAGTGTTTCATTCCTGACTTCAGTGGAATTGCCTTAAATTTTTCTCCATTTAGGGTGATGTTCACTGCAGGTTTCTCATATGCAGACTTTAGTGTGTTGAGCTATGTTCTCTTCAGTCCTACATTCTCTAGGACTTTCATCATAAAATCATGTTTGGTTTAGTCATAGGTATTTTCTGTGTCTATTGAGATGATCATGTGACTTTTGTGTAAAATCCTGTAGCTAGATATTTCTCCAGTCCTGCCTGGCCCAAGGTCAGGACAAATCTCTCTCACCTGCCAGTTCCGCAGCTGCTCAGACCTAACCAAGTAAACACACAAAGACTTATATTGCTTACAAACTGTATGGCCATGGCAGGCTTCTTGTTATCTAGTTCTTCTATCTTAAATTAACCCAGTTCTATTAATCTAAAAGTTACCACGTGGCTGGCGGCTTACCGGTATCTTAACATCTTCTCATGGCAGTAGCTGGCAGTGTCTCTCTGCTTCAGCCTTCCACTACCCAGACCTCCCCTCTCTCTGTTCCGCCTATACTTCCTGCTGGCTGCTGGCCAATCAGCATTTTATTTGTCAATAAATCATCCACAGCAATCCCTTCATGTGGTTTATTATATTTATTCCATTGTATATGTTGAATCATGCCTACATTTTAGGAATGAAGATAACTAGTTCATGGGAGACAGTCTTTTTGATATATGTCTGTATTCTGCTTGTATTTTATTGAGCATTTTGAATCTATGTTCATCATGATTATTGGCTTGTAGGTTTGTTGTTGTGTCATGCTTTGGTATAAGAGTGTTATCAGGTTCTTAGGAATTTATGCATGATCCATCTTTTACTATCTCCTTGAGTATTTAAGAATGATTGGCTGTAAATCTTCCCTGAAAGTTTGCTAAAATTCTGTTGCAAATCCAACTTGCACTGGACCATTTTTTATTTTTTTCAGCTGGAAGGTCTTTAATTACTGTTTCAATCTTTTAATTTTTAATGGGTCTCTTTATATTGTTAACTTCTTCTTAGATTGAAAACTTCTATCCTTTTATTTTTCTTTCAGGTTTTAATGCTTAATGGAGTACTTTTTAAAAGTTTCTCTTTTATTTATTCTTTGTGCTTTCACACCATGCATAATCATTCCATTCATTTCCCTGTCCCTTTGTGCCTACCCTCTGCCCTTGCAAACTCCCCCACCCCCACCAAATAAAATAAAATTTAAGAGAAACAAAAGATGAAAAAGGAAAAATGAGTAACCAAGGGGAGTTCCAGTGAGGGCTCAGCATGGATAGTGTAGCAGAGAGGAGATGCCTCGAACCAGACCAATGACTCTTTGCAATAAACACTTGCAAGTAAAGATAAATGAATAAAAGTGTTTACTGTGTAACTCACTGTATCGAACTACCACTTCCATGAGGAGCACTGGTTTTTAAAGTAATTCCTTATAATAAACTGATTTTCATTGGTATATGCTATAACATTTTCCTCTTCATTTCTGATTCAGTTAATTTGGGTCCTCTCTTACTTTCTTTGAATTAGTTGGATGAAGGTTCTGACAACTTTGCTTATCTTCTCAAAGAACCAGCTCTGAGAATAATTGATTTTTTGTGTTGTTTTCTTTGTTTATATTTTGTTGGTTTCTGCTCTGATTTTTATGATTTCTTGCTATTGTTTAAGGTTGCTACTGTTTTTCAAAATTTTTTTGGATTGTATCATTAGGTCATTTACTAGACGTCTTTCTGGTTTTTTTAATGAAGGTTCTTGGAACTGTGACTGCCTCTTATGTATCCCAGAAGTTTGGTTACATTGTGTTTTCAGTTTCAATAGTTTCAGAAAAACCCTTTTTAAAATATTGACTTCTTCCTAGACTCACCCATCATTCAGTGATGATATGATTAATCTCTATGAACTAGCATATATTTGAAAGATTTATTGTCTGTGAGTTTTATTGCATTATCATCAGATACGATACAAAGAGTTATCCCATCTCTTTGAATTTGTAACTTTTTGCTTTGTGTCCCCCAATTTTAGAACAGCTTCCGTGACTTGTATCTGCACAAGTAGGGGTTCTAACTACAAGGTTTCAGTGGGGAAGGTCATGGATAAGAAAATGAACAGGACAGAAAGCTGGGGTCAGGAGATCTACATAAGCTGATGTCTCATGCCTGCAAGTTTATTTAACCACACTGATTCAAGCGCTATTTGCAGTACATGGACAGAATCAGAAAAACACTGTCACAGAATGGCACAGAGTCAGCAGGAAGATTATCAAGCAATGTAGTGTAAAGAGAACACAGGCTATCTCAAGTGTGTCACAGACCAAGCACATAGCAGTCTTGGGACTGATAACCATAGACTTTCATAGGAAAAGTCCAGTTCCTAAGAACTGAAAACTTAACTTCCTCAAGGTCCTGGGCCCTGCCCAGCTGGGCAAGGACACAGAACTTAAGTTCTCTTTGTCTTTTCATCAGGACATTTCAGAGAGGCCCCACTGCTTTCATGTGCCAACGAGAGGAATGTATGTATTCTTTCCTGTATTGGTACAGTATTCTGTAGCTAATATCAAGTCTATGAAGATTCATGATGTCAATTATTTTTGTTATTTCTTTGTATATTTATTTTTGTCTAGATCACATGTGTACTGGAGAAAATTGAGTATTGAAATCATCTTCTAATAATGGATTGATGTTAATCTGTGCCTTAAACCCAGTAGTAAATTATTTTATAAGATAGAGAGCACCAGAATATGGTGCATGTATGTTGAAGATAGTAAGATGTCTTGATTTCCTTGATAAGAATGAAGTGTCCCACTTTATCTCCTTTGGTTAGATTTACTAGAAGTTTACTTTGTCAGATATTGTGAAAGTTAAGCATACATGCTTCCTGGTCTCATTTGATTGGAGTACTTTTGTCCACCCTTTAACTCTAAAGCAGTGTCTATCTTTAAAGCTAAAAGGCATTTCTGTAGACATCAAATAAATAGATTTTTGTTTCTTGATCTATTCAGTCAACCTTTGCTGTATGTGTTAACTGTGATCATTGTGTTGTTGATATTGGATGTTGTTGATTGTGTTCTCAGTGGTACTTTGTGTTATATTTATATTCACATTTTTTTTTGCTATGCTCATTTCGTTCTTTAGCCCAAATGGGAAATGATGAGACTCAATTTCAAATAGGAATAAAGAGCGGTATTTCTCCATCATTAGAAACACTCATCCTTGAGTTGACCAACATGCTAACTGGAATGTGTGGCTCTCGACACTGGGACTAGAGATCAAAGGGAAATAAATGTGGATAGTCATTCATGGCTATGAAAGCTGTTACCAGACTGTGGGAGGATAATCTCAATGGAGAGAATTGGGGGAGGCTTGTCTGAAAACTCTAGAGGGCTCAGAGACTTGAGATCACAATACTTGGTGTGATGTTTCATAGTTGTGCTTAATCTCTAGAACCGATAATGTTCTGCTGGCAAGATTTTCGTTAACCTGAAACAAAGTAGAGTCATCTGAGCAGAGGGAACTTTGTTTGAGAAAATCCACCCATAAGGTTAGGCTGTGTGCAAATCTATAGAACATTTTCTCATTTAATGTTTAATGGGGGAGGTGTGTGCCCTTTTGGTGGTGCCACTTCTGGGCTGTTCATCCTTGGTTCTATAAGAAAGCAGGCTGAACAAGCCAGGAGGACTAAGCCAGGAAGCAGCACCCCTCCATTGCCTCTGCCTCAATTCCTGCCTCCAGGTACTTGCCCAGAGTTCTTGTCCTGACTTCTGTAGATGATAGAGATGGATAAGAGAATGAGAACCAAATCAATCCTTTCCACCCAACTTGCTTTGATAATGGTGTGTCATAATAACAGTATTAATTTTAACTAGGACAGGTCTGTTGTTGAGTTTTCAAATCTGTGTTAAAATCACCTGCAGAGGCCTGAGGCTCAGGCCTGAGCTGCCCACAACTGAAGTCTTCACCCCACGTGGGCCAGAGCCTCTTTGGCTTCTTCTCTCCTGATGGGTTGTGGGCTCTCTCTGGATCCCCATCTCAGACTGCTACTACACTAGGTATCTGCCTTCAAACTCCCTCAGGCTTCTACTGTTCTACACAGTTGGCAGAGTTGGTGAGTCAATTAAGTTTTCTTAAAGGGAGAAATTAGTTAAAAGGGAATTTTTTTCCCACATTAAAAAATGGGAAACATTTTTACAATGGAGAGAATTTGGTCTCTGTTTGATATCACATTAAGTGGTCTGAAAATGGAACAATTAAATAGAGGGTAATTAGTGTTGATGGGATTTACGTAATATCAATTATGAATGTTATTTGTTTGTTCATTTTTGTTTTATCATTAAAAAGGTTGGTTGAAATGAGTGTCAAGATAAAAGTTTTGGAAAAACTTGTTAAAACAGATCATAGAGATATATAGATCCAGAGAGAAGAATTTAAATGTGAATCTATCTCAGCATTGCATTATATGGTTACCGAGAAACAGCCTAAGGCTTTCAAGCATCCAATCTTAATCTATCCTGTAATCTTACAGGAACTGCCAAATGCTCAAAAAGTGTACGAGCTGATTGGACTCCTGTGCAAATATTAGATTTGAGGAGATTCAAGGAAGCTATAGTCTCATATGGTATGCATTCTCTGTAAAGCAGATGTTAAACTTGTGGTCAACTTGTAATAGATTATCCCTCATGACTGGAAATATTTGGTTACAGCTGTTTTAGAGTTCTGCAGGTCTGTACAGGCAGACAGGAAGTGATAAATCTGAGCAGATAGAGGAAGTGATGTAGCTGCACAGAGAGAGGAAGTAAGATGGCAGGTCACAGAAAGGTATATAAGGTGTGAGTATACAGGAAGTACCTCTCTTGGGCTGAGGATTCCAAGTAGTAGTAAGAACTTGTGGCTTAAACTAGTGGAAACGCATGAACTGTGAACTAATGGCTGAGGAGCCCTCTTGGAACTTGAGCAGGTCCTCTGAATATGTGAGACAGTTGATTTGCTTGAACTGTGTGGGAGGCCCCCAGGCAGAGGAGCTGGGACCTGTCCTTGGTGCATGGGCTGGCTTTTTGGAGCCTGGGGACTATGCTCTTTGCTCAGCCTTGGTGTAGGGAGGAGGGGACTTGGCCTACCTTGATTGAGTCTACCAGGCTATGCTGACTCCCCAGGGGAGACCTTGCCTTGGTGGAGGTGGGAATGGGGGGCGTGCATTGAGGGGGAGGCCTGGGAGGTGGGAAGAGGGAGGATGGGGGAATCAGTGGCTGATATGTGAAATTAAGTTAATTATAAAATAAAAATATTAAAAAAAAGAACTTGTGCCTGGCTTGTTCTATTCCTCTGATCTTTCAGCTTTTACCCCAATATCTGGCTCCAGGTTTTTTATTAATAAGACTGTTTAGAAGTTTGTGTTATACTTTCCACTCTGATTTGCTTTGGTAATGGTGTTTCATAATAACAATAATTACTTAACTAGGACAGGTCTGTTGGTGTGTTTTCAAATCTGTGTTAAAATCTCCTGTAGAGTGAGACCTTCAGATTCCATCAAGGTGAGAGCTGAGACTGCAGCAACCATCCTTAGAACCTCAAACCATTCTCTCAAGTTCCAGATCTCACTCTGGGTCTCTTAAGGGGCAGGTTCTAGCAGATAGGAATTGCCATGAGGATATGGTATCTGCAGGCTCCTTCTCTCTATGTGATAAAGCAGATTGAAAAGGGGAAGGGCTTTAGAGCTGAGAGAAAACAAATGCAAAGAAACACACAGAAGACCATGGGTTGGTTATTTGCTAATGGCCAACCGACATCAATTTCATTAAAAATACGGCAAAAAATTGATTAAAATAAAGAAAAATATGAGTGTGATAGGACCTCCTTTTATTTAGTTTTGAATAATTTTTATATTCCAACAAGAAGGTCTCCAGAATTTCTCGGTTTGGATATCTTACACACACAGTGATATTTCTAGGTTCAGATGTCTATAAACTAACACATGATTAATTTCCTAGGGAGTATGTATTTTCTTATGCTTTCTTTCATTTTTTTCTTTTTGTTTTTGTCATGTTTCTGAGGTAAATTATCAGGTGAATTTTCAGTGAAAGGAGGTGTGGCTGTAAGTTTCATGTTCTACCATGTCTTCTGGTTCTTGGTTTGATCCCCTAATTATGACTAGAACAATCAAGAAAATTAAGAAAATAAAAAAAATAATAAAAAAACCTAGCACTATCATACCCCCATGAGAAGTCTCTTCAGTATATATCCTTGGTGGTGGTCCACTGTCTATACTACCTCCAAAGCCATTTAGAAGACAGTCTGGTGGCTTCCATTGGATATCACAATGGCAGTGATGTTTATTGTTGCAGACTCCTTTCATATTGCATTGGAATGCTGAACAATTACTTAACAAAACAGACTTAGGGACACACTTCCTGTCAATGCATATAAGGCCTGGACCACAAGCTGTGCCATCTCTCACTGCTCCGATGTCCTCTATGGCAATTCCAAAATGATAGTCCATACTCCAGCAGGTGACATTATTGAAGTGAGTCCAATGCACTGTTTCATGGTTTCTCCTCTCTGGAATCTCTTCCACATTTTCACACTGAATTCGTCCACAGAGTACATCAGCATTATCACATCTTCTGTACTTAAGGCTATCGTTACCACAGTTACCAAAACGGTCACCCCGTGTGTTCATTTCCATGTAGCAAGTCTCATCTGCACTTTTGGCTCTCCTGCCAAAAAGCATCTTACAGTGTTCTTCGCGTTTACGACATGTCCTATTATAGCAGTAACTATTACCCCCGCAAGAGCTTCCATCTTCCATGTATACATCTTCTGGACACTTACCTGAAGTTCCATGACACCACTCTGGAAGGTCACATTCATTGTTCTCTTCTCTACACACTGTGCCTGCTGGCATGAACTTGCAATCTTTGCAACAAAGTCCAAAAGCACATTCAGCATTAGGTTTGAACACACAGTCTTCGCTACAGCATGGATCACTCTGACAAGATTCAGAGGTTCCACAGTCACACTGCTCTCCTTCTTCAACTAAAGTATTCCCACACAAGGTGAAGTTTGTTGTTACTACTTTATCTGGAATATTGTCTAGACAATCTTTCCTGGTAATTACTGAATACATATTCTCATAACTGCAGTTGCTGAATCTAGGGTAATTAGATTTTGCTGGGGCCATTATGCACTTTGGTAATCCACAAGCACAGTAATTTTCATCATGAGGCATACCCAAATTATGACCCATCTCATGTGCTATAATGAATGCTATGTCTTGAAGTGAATCTGTCATGAAACTGTTAACTGCACAACTAGCATATGTGCAAACTGTACCTAAATAAGCTAGCCCTAATAACCCATCATATCCTTGCCTGGCAAAAAGATGTGCAATATCATTTTTAATGTGATTGTCAACGTTTTTTATCTTCCAATGGCAGAAATTAGGTAGGACATCTCTTATAGATCCTGTTACATTGATATGGTTTGTTTGAGTCCAAACTTCCAGGGTAGTTAAAATCACCTCAACATCTATCTGAAGATAATAACCATTTATTCCATTGACAACTTGCAACATTTCCAGCATACAAGCTGTGACATTATTATTTTTGTAAACATATCGTTTATTATCTACTGCCACATAATATTCAACATACTTGTGGTGGGTCCACCAATTCTCATATTGGCTCTGCATAAGTGTGGAGTCTTTGCTTTCTTGTAGCTTCATTTGTCTTGCTATCTCTTCTTCTGTTAACCCACATCTCATAGAAGATGATTCTGAGTCCTCACTGTCTATTTTGTATACCAGATGTTCAAATGTGGATGTTTGGTTCTTGGGCATGATTTCATAAACTGTGCCATTTATCTCTATTATACCTTGCAAACTCCCAAAACAGGTGTTAATAATGAGCATGGATTCGGGTTCTCCATCTACATAGCCATGGTAGTAGCAGTCTTTCTGCACAAAAGGCTGTTCTTCAAGGAGATCACCTTCATCATTGTAGGTGAACAGTAGGAAGTTCCTGGATACGAAGTATCTTGTGGGTTTCATGGTGATAACATGTCTCTCTCCTCCAAAGCGCAGGCTATAGCAGAGCCAGTCTGGGGAAATATCATGTCTACTAGGGTCAGTGACCCTCAAGGGTATCACTACTTCTGGAGGGCTACTGTACCTAGCATGCGCAGTTGGTGACCTTTCAGAGAGTAAGAGCAACATCCACAGGCAGAGCTGAAGGAACATGATTCTCTCATGGACCAGGGCCTCACCCACAGACACCAAAGGGCTTTGCTCTCTTAGTCCTCACTTTGTCTGGTTGCATGTAGCACTGGTCTTTAATGGTGTGTCTTCTGGCAGAATTGATCAATCAGAGCATCAGGACTAAAGGAAATAGTTAAATAAAGGGCAAATATAAGTAAATCATGACGAAGTCAGGTTAGAAAATAAAATAGCAAAAATTGGGCTTACATCAATTTATATTCCAAGGTGTGTCACAGTGTTCATGGAGATTCTGATTGATTGTTGTAAAGTATACTTGTTCCTGTGCAAATTGATTTCTAATACACTACCAGCTTTAATAAGTTACCCTCTTTTCCACATTGTTTCTTAATATTTGAATTTTCAACTTTTCCTCAATAGCAATGAACAGTTTCATAATCTGAATATTAACATTATACCTGCTTTCATAGATCAATGATATTACTTTAAATTAGAAAACACTAAACAATTTTCTGCTTATTGAGTACATTTATGTTCCTTTCAATCATTGCCTTTGCATGGCCATGGATGTCAGAAACCTCTCAAGATTAACAATTATCTCGTGTATTTTTTCACTTTATTTCTTTGATATTAATGTTAGTGAATGTGAGCATGTACACTGGTGTGCATTTGAAGCTTGTATACCTGTTAATATACTCCTAAAGTGAGTCCTCAGAACTATATACCTCGTTTATGCATTTAATATTTACATTTTAATATTTTATCAGTTTATTATATCCTTATATTATATGAGTGTATGAGTGCATGTGGTTGTGTGTGTATGTGTGTATTTTTGTAGAGTTCAAGAGTTAGTCTTGGATATCTTTCCTATGTCACTCTCCACTTTGGTTTCTGACACAAAGTTCATCTTTTACATGGCACTCACTAAAGAGGGGAGGTTGGCTGTTCAGCAAACCTTAGTAATCTGCATGTCTCTGCCTCTCCATTGCTGGCACTGCACGTACAGACCACTAAACCAGGCTTTTATATTGTAGCCGAGGATCATTCTCATGTTCTGCGTGTGAAGCATTCACTTTACCAATCGAACTCTCTACCCTATCCTGTGTCCTCACCTTAGTGTATAATTATTTGAAAAAACTAGTCAAGTAAGGAACAAACTGTGTTACTAACTACCATGCCAAGAGCTTACAAAAGAAAAATAACTTATAAAGATATTTAAGGACAATATAGTCGAATTATGATTAAAATCCTGACATGATAATTCAATATCTATGAATGTTTTATTTTAGATTTAATAATTCTTATAGTGTGTAGATTGGTGGTGTGAAGAAAGGAATTATTTATTCCTAATACAGTAATATTGATATTGCACGAACAATATCAATTAATGATGACAACTACACTAATAAACGGAAGGTTAAGAAAAACACTTTAAAGAATAATGAGCAAAAATAGTCTTATAATAATTTAATTACTATTAGCAATAATTCTAGTATCCAGAACTATGGAGAAAAGATAACATTTTCATACAAAAATATGATACATCTATAACAGCAGAGATTACAACTTGACTCTCAGATGTCCTCTTTTACCTTACCATTTTTCTCTCCATGACTTCATCAAATTCACGAATAGCTAGCCATTTGCCACATGAGCTTCCTAAAAATTATCACACTAAAAACTCTAGAGTCACCATGATGAAATTGAAGAGATTGGAAATAATGAAAGGAAATGCTGTCCCAAGATCTGAACAATTGGCAAGGAATTAAGGGATGTGTGTGTCCACCACCTAATTTTTTTTGTGCTTCTGTTCTTTGCAACAACTCTCCTGAAAGACTATCACCAGATGCAGTGATGCCCATGGTCCCTTCTAGTGATGTCCTTGCTCATGAAGCCTTTGTAAAACCCATCTTAGTAACAAAGGGTTTTATTTTTGTTGTTGTTGTTCTTTTTCATTTGTTTGAGAATGCATAAGAGACCATGAATTCTTTCCTTTCTTTGTCTCTCATGGACAAAGCCCTAGATCCCCATGTCTAGCTACAAGATCCTTTCTTTAGCATTAGGAACATTGAGAACCTCTGCTCCAAAGAATCAAGTGTCTGCTGTTGGTTTACCTTTCTAAGGTCATAAGTATCTCAGAGACATTGCACACTTGCTCATGTAGATGTAGATGCTTTGTCTACTTCATAAAACAACTATTAAAACTAATTTGTGAATTTAGAATTGTAGGGGTAACTGTGTAGGTTAAATTTCTTTGGTAGACAGCTGAGAAAATATCAATCTGAGACCAGCATATTTTATAAATTGTTGAAGGCAAATGGTAGAAACAAGTGTATTCATTAATTAAGGTTGCCAGTGTCAGGAAGCTTGGTGACCTGCCAGTGTGCTGCATTGACTCTTTCATCATTTTCACTTTTTAATTTCCTTGAGGACTTCATACTTTATATTTTATTCTTCCTCACCCTTCAGTTCTTTCTAGAGCCCTTCTCCCTTCCAATCTACCCAACTTCATGTTGTTTCTCTCTAATAAATACAAACAAACAAACAAACAAAAAAAGAAAGACTGCAGAAAACCTGGAGTCCAGTTTATGCTCGCCATCATCAGGTCTGCCCTTGAGTGAGTCAGTGAGTGGGGTTGATATACCCCTGTTTCACTCCATTGAAGAAAACCAATTTCCTTACTCTTAGCAGTTTCCATTTACAGAGAGCTTCCTACCTAGGGGTGGAGCTTTAAAATTTTTCATTTAATTTTTTCCAGAAAATATTTTTTGATCATATTTTTTTTAGTGATGGGACTTTGTGCCCACTTCTCCTTCCTGATGAGATTCTCTGTGGCTTGAGCTTGTATAAGTCTTGTTTTCACAATTTTGTGAGTTCATATGTGTGTCTGTCTTATTGTATGTGGAGAATTCAAGTTTCATAAAGTCTTCTATCACTTATGGCTCTTAGAATCTTTTCATTTCCCTCTTCACATAGATCTCTAAGTCTTGAGGGAAGGGGTTTGATAAAGATATCCCCTTTAGGACTGAGACTTCCAACTTTATGGCTTTCTATTGTTGTGGATCTCTGTGCTATTTACCATCCAGTGCATGAAGAAGCTCTTTGGTGAGGGTTGAGTGACACTCTGAACTATAGATATAATATGTTCTTAGGAGTCATTTTCTTGTAATATTATTTTATTAGAACCATAGTAGCATGTTTCCACCTAGTTCCCATGACTTCTAATCTAAGATTCTTGGCCATATAAACAATATCAAATATGGGTTCACTATCATGAAGTGTAGTTTAAATCCAATTACAGATAGATCGGTAAGTCCCTTAAAATTCTTTCCACTCCTGCCCCTAGGTCCCATCCCTGGGCACCAGCTGTTCTTGGGAAGACCCGCCCAACTTGACCCCAGTTTGTGGCCATCGGGCGGGACCCCTGGGATGGTTCCCCTTCTCCAAGACCCCCAGCAGACCCTGCAGTCTATACGCCCTGACCCCACACCCATCTACCTGAGACCCCCCCCCCACTTCCTGAGAATTGGAGACCAGCCCCCAGCTCCCATCCGGACCAGAGGTGAGTGCCTGGGGTCATACCCAGAGAGGTCTGCCCCTAGGTCCCATCCCTGAGCACCAGCCATTCCAGGGAAGACCTGCCCAACTTAGTCCCAGGTTCTGGCCATCAGGCGGGCCCCAGCGGGAAGGTTCCCCTTCTCCTAGACACCTCCCTGGCAGACCCTGCAATCTACACACCCTGCCCCACACCCATCCGCCAGAGACCCCTGCCACTTCCTGAGACTTAGAGACCAGCCCCCAACTCTCATCTGGCCTGGAGCTCCCATCCAGGCCAGAGGATTCGGGAAACGCCAAATCTGTCAGCTCTGTCTGGACCAAGAGCACTGCTAAGACCAAGAATGAATCCACGAGGAGATGGGCAAATGTCAAGGCAGAAGTACACACAACAAAATAAAGAGCAATAGAGCATCACCAGAACCTAGCCCTCTTCCAACAGCTAGACCTGAACATCACAAAATGGAAGAAGTAGAAGAAAGGAACCTTAAGAATAACATCATGAAGATGCTAGAGACTTTTAAAGAAGAAATCAAAAATGAAATTGAGGAAAAGACAAACAAAAAATGGGAAGAGCGCTATAAAAATCTAGAGGAAAAGACAAATAAAGCAAAAGAAAACAATAAATCCCTGAAAGAAAACCATGGAAAAGCAATAAAACAGATGTGGGAAACGGTGCAAGACTTGAAAAGGGAAATAGAAAAAATGAAGAAGACACAAACAGAGGGAATGCTGGAAATAGAAAATCTGAGTAAATAACAGGAACTACAGATGCAAGTATAACCAATGGAATGCAAGAGATGGAAGAGCAGATCTCTGGTGTTGAAGATACGGTAGAAGAAATAGATTCATCAGTCAAAGAAAACACTAAGTCATGACCCAAAATGTCCAAGAAATCTGGGACACCATGAAAAGACCAAACCTGCGAATAATAGGGATAGAAGAAGGAGAAGAATACCAACTTAAAGGCGCGGAAAATATATTCAACAAGATATAGAAGAAAACTTTCCCAACTTAAAGAAGTAATACCTATGAAGATACAAGAAGATATAGAACAACAAACAGACTAGACCCCCCAAAACAGTCCCCTTGCAACATAATAATTAAATAACTAAACATACAGAATAAAGAAAGAATATTAAGAGCAGCAAAGGAAAAAGGCCAAGTGACTTATAAAGGCAAACCCATCAGAATAATACCAGATTTCTCAATGGAGACTTTGAAAGCCAGAAGGACCTGGACAGATGTAATACAGACACCAAGAGACCATGAATGCCAGCCTAGACTAATATACCCAGCAAAACTTTCAATCATCATAGACGGAGTGAACAAGATATTTCAAGACAAAACCAGATTTAAACAATACTTATCCACAAACCCAGCCCTACAGAAAGCACTAGAAGGAAAATTCCAACCTACGGAAGTCAGATACACCCTCGAAAACACGGGCAACAGATAACGCCACAGCAGTAAACCCCAAAGAAGAGAAGTACACACACACACTACCACCAAAAAAAATAATAATAACAGGAATGAAAAATCACTGGTCATTAATATCCCTTAATATCAATGGTCTTAATTCACCTATAAAAAGACACAGGCTAACAGAATGGATATGAAAGCAGGACCCATCATTCTGTTGCATACAAGAAACACACCTCAAATTCAAAGATAGACACTACCTAAGAATAAAAGGCTGGGAAAAGACTTTCCAATCAAATGGACTTAAGAAACAAACAGGTGTAGCCATCCTAATATCCAGCAAAATAGAGTTCAAACTAAAATCAATCAAAAGAAATCAAGAAGGACATTATATACTCATCACAGGAAAGATCCACCAAGATGAAGTGTCAATTCTGAACATTTATGACCCAAACACAAGGGCACCCACATATGTAAAAGAAACATTACTAAAGCTTAAACCACATATAAAACCCCACACATTAATAGTGGGAGACTTCAACACCCCACTTTCACCACTGGACAGACCTCCCAAATCGAAACTTAACAGAGAAATAAAAGACTTAACTGATGTTATGACTCAAATGGACTTAATTGATATCTACAGAACATTCCATCCTAACAAAAAAGAATATACCTTCTCAGCACCCCATGGAACCTTCTCTAAAATCGACCACATACTTGGCCACAAAGCAAATCTCAACAGATACAAAACAATTGGAATAACCTCCTGCATTCTATCAGACCATCATGGCTTAAAGTTAGATTTCAACAACAACAAAAACTACAGAAAGCCTACAATCTCTTGGAAACTGAATAATACTGAACTGAATCACCAATGGGCTAAGGAAGAAATAAAGAAAGAAATTAATGACTTCCTAGAGATCAATGAAAATGAATATACCACATACCCAAACTTATGTGACACTATGAAAGTAGTCCTTAGAGGGAAATTCATAACACTAAATGCCCACATAAAGAAGTTGGAGAAATCTCACACTAGTGACTTAACAGCACACCTGAAAGCTCTAGAACAAGAAGAGGCAAAGTCACCCAGGAAGAATAGATGCCAGGAAATTATCAAATTGAGAGCTGAAATCAATAAAATAGAAACAAAGAGAACAATACAAAAAATTAATGAAACACAGTTGGTTCTTTGAGAAAATCAACAAGATAGAGAAACCATTATCCAAACTAACCAAAAGACACACACACACACACACACACACACACACACACACACACACAGAGAGAGAGAGAGAGAGAGAGAGAGAGAGAGAGAGAGAGCAAATAAACAAAAACAGAAATGAAAAGGGGGATATAACAACAGATAATGAGGAAATCCAGAGAATCATCAGGTCATACTTCAAAAACCTCTACTCCACAAAACTGGAAAATCTTAAAGAAATGGATAGTTTTCTGGATAGATACCACATACCTAAGTTAAAACAAAACCAGATAAACTATTTAAATAGACCAATAAACCCTAAGGAAATACAAACAGTCATTAAAAGTCTCCCAACCAAAAAAATCCCAGGACCAGGTGGTTTCAGTGCAGAATTCTACCAGATCTTCAAAGAAGAGCTAATACCAATACTCTTTAATTTGTTCAACACAATAGAAACAGAAGGAACATTACCAAACTCCTTCTATGAGGCTACAATTACCCTGATTCCTAAACCAAACAAAGATGCAACAAAGAAAGAGAACTACAGACCAATCTCCCTCATGAACATTGATGCAAAAATACTCAATAAAATACTGGCAAACAGACTCCAAGAACACATCAAAACAATTACACCATGATCAAGTAGGCTTCATCCCAGGGATGCAAGGGTGGTTCAACATACGAAAGTCCGTCAATGTAATACACCATATAAACAAACTGAAAGAAAAAAAACCACATGATCATCTAACTAGATGCTGAAAAGGCATTTGACAAAATCCAACACCCCATCATGATAAAGGTACTGGAGAGATCAGGAATACAGGGAACATACCTAAACATAATAAAGGCAATTTACAGCAAGCCAACAGCCAACATCAAATTAATGGAGAAAAATTCAAAGTGATTCCACTAAAATCAGGAAGAAGGCAAGGCTGTCTGCTCTCCCCATACTTATTCAATATAGTACTTGAAGTTCTAGCCAGAGCAATAAGACAACATAAGGAGATTAAGGGGATACAAGTTGAAAAGGAAGAAGTCAAGCTTTCCCTATTTGCAGATGTCATGATAGTATACATGAGTGACCCCAAAAATTCGACCAAGGAACTGATACAGCTTATAAACACCTTCAGCAACATAGCAGGATACAAAATTAACTCAAAAAAATCAGTAGCCCTCCTATATACAATTGACAAACAGTCTGAGAAGGAAATCAGAGATACATCACCTTTTACAATAGCCACAAATGATAAAAAAAAATACCTTGGGGTAACTCTAACTAAACAAGTGAAGGACCTATATGACAAGAACTTTAAGTCCCTGAAAAAAGAAATTGAAGAAGATGTCAGAAAATGGAAAGATCTCCCATGCTCATGGATAGGCAGGATTAACATAATAAAAATGGCAATCTTACCAAAAGCAATCTACAGATTCAATGCAATCTCCATCAAAATACCAAGACAATTCTTCACTGACCTGGAAAGAATAATACTCAACTTCATATGGAAAAGCAAAAAACCCAGGATAGCCAAAAGAATCATGTACAATAAAATAACCTCTGGAGGTATCACGATCCCTGGCCTCAAGCTCTGCTATAGAGCTACAGTAATAAAAACAGCTTGGTACTGGCATAAAAACCGACATGTGGACCAATGGAATCGAAATGAAGACCCTGATATTAATCTGCATGCCTATGAACATATAATTTTTGATAAAGAAGCCAAAACTGTACAATGGAAAAAAGAAAGCATCTTCAACAAATGGTAATGGCATAACTGGATGTCAACATGTAGAAGGCTACAAACAGATCCATATCTGTCACCATGCACAAAACTTAAGTCCAAGTGGATCAAAGACCTCAACATAAATTCAGTCACTTTGAACCAGATAGGAGAGAAAGTAGGAAGTAGTCTTGAACACATTGGCATAGGAGATCACTTCCTAAATATAACACCAGTAGCTCAGACACTGAGAGAAACAATCAATCAGTGGGACCTCTTGAAACTGAGAAGCTTTTGTAGAGCAAAGGACACAGTCAACAAGACAAAGTGACAGCCTACAGAATGGGAAAAGATCTTCACCAAGCCCACATCTGACAGAGGGCTGATATCCAGAATATATAAAGAACTCAAGAAATTAGACATCAAAATTCCCAACAGTCCAATTAAGAAATGGGCTATAGAGCTAGACAGAGAATTCTGAACAAAGGAAGCTCAAATGGCTGAAAGACATTTAAGGCATTGCTTAACATCCCTAATCATCAGGGAAATGCAAATCAAAACAACTCTGAGATACCACCTTACGTCAGTCAGAATGACTAAGATCAAAAACACTGAAGACAGCTTATGCTGGAGAGGATATGGAGCAAGAGGAACTCTCTTCCACTGCTGGTGGGAATTCAAGCTTGTACAGCCACTTTGGAAATCAATATGGCACTTTCTTAGAAAATTGGGAATCTATTCGTTTGGCCATTTGTCCCTGTATTCCATCCATCCCTGGTCCCAACAACTCTTGCTCACATAAACCCTCCTCCTTCTTGCCAATTGGACTCCCAGAGCTCCACCCAGGGCCTGACCGTGGATATCTGCATCTAGTTCCCTCTGTCACTGGATGGGGTTTCTAGCACGACAATT
>CABHPP010133936.1:4964-44545 GCA_902168425.1 Peromyscus attwateri
AGTTGAAGATTAGTTAGTTATAGTTGAAGATTAGTTAGTTATAGTTGAAGATTAGTTAGTTATAGTTGAAGACTAGTTGGGATAGAAAGTGAATTAGGTACATTTTGACTTACCAAAATAGGATAGACAATGGAATTATTTTCTCTGAATTTGTCAAATACAAATGGACTAGACATTGTTTAGGTATCTATCACTTGTATATATTGTATATAGTTATTGTACTTTTGTATATAGTTTTTCTTATGTTAGTTATAACCTTTTACCTTTTTTCTTTTTATTAAAATAGAAAAGGGGAAATATAGTGGTATTTTATTTGTACTGAAATGTGATTTTATTTGTATGTTAATGAATAAAGTTGCCTAGGGGTCAGAGCTATTAGCAAGCCATAGCAAAAGCCTGTTGTGGTGGTGCACGCCAGTAGGATTTGCTGAAGGAGGCGCATGCCTTTAATCCCAGCACTTGGTAGGCAGAGCTAGGTAGATCTGTGTGTGTTCAAGGATACAGCCAGCATTGGAGACACACGCTCCAATGTGTGTCTGGAGGTCTGTACAGACAGGCAGTGATGAGGCAGTCACGTGGTTGGGTTTACAACCAATGAGAAGGCAGAACAGAAACTCTATTTAAAGACAAACAGACAGGAAGTAGGTCTCTTTTTTGGAGAGGTCTCTTGGCTGAAGAGGCTAGCTGCAACAGGTGGGTAAGGCTCTTAGCTCTGACCTCTTGGGCTTTTATCTTTACATTGGCTCTGTGTTTCTTATTTAATAAGACAGTTGGTTACATCTACACATGACCCATCTTCAACTGTTCCATTTTTCCCCTGAAAAGTAGACTATTATTCCTAGTGAGTAAAAAAAAAAATTCTGATCAGTTTATTATAAAGTTATATAAAATAGTCAACATCTGTGTGATCATGTAAAATGAAATTGCACATGTAAGATTTTCAAATTCCTTATGTTCCCACGGTTGCTTTTGATTCTATCTTGTTTTCTGTCTTGTGTTTGAGTAACACCACCTTCCCAATTTTTATTACACAATCCTTTCATTTATGTTCTCAGTAGTTAAAATTCATGTGTTTAAATTATTGGCTGACAAATTTGGCATCTCATTTTACCATCACTCAGTAATACGTTATTGCTATTTAAAAATCTGGACACATAAATTGAATTTTATGTTTCATTTTTTCCCTGCTTATTTATTAAATGGAATGAATATAATTCTAGTTATCAGCTAGCATGATGATTCTGAATTTTTTGTGAGGTATATAAAACCTTGATCTAGCCATGGTGGCCTCCACCTACTACCCAGTGCTTGTGTGATGTGAGGTGGGGGAATTGGGGCTTTAGGAAAAGAATCCTGACTCAAAAGAACCAAGAAAACAAAGCAGAACTCAAATAAAACGAACAAAAATGGTAGATCTGGAAGTGGGGCAAGAGGAGGGGTCCACGAAAAAGAAAGAGAAGTGAAGCACATATCTCTAGATGTCTATTCAATTTTCAGAGGAAAATCCCATACAATATATGATCCTTTCTTTACACTAGTATAGGATGGCCTTGTGATATGATGACTCATCTTGCTTTTGATATTTCTAAATGTACTCCTATGCCATCATAGAACTAGCAATATCATCTAATTTAATGTTCAAATGTGCCCCAGTTGTAATGAAATTTTAAATATTAATTTTCAGAAGTGTTTAAAAGTATTTGAATTTGTGCTTTGAAATTCTAGGGATTTTTGAGAATGATACTTAATATATAAAGTATACCCATGTGCAGGTGAGTAATGTGTCCATAGTAATAGAGCTTAATGAGGAAACTACTTTGAACTATTCCCACTGTTTAAATATTGTCTGGCTGGAGTGAGTTTTGACATGCATTGTGATTGCTACTAGATTCAAAGACCACATTTCTTCCTTTCTAGGCATTACTCGAGATACTTAAAATACCTTATATTAAGGAAAAGTTCATATGTAAAATGAAGCTAATTTTATAATGAACTTCCATGCAGCTAACACATCTCTCAATCTTTTCGTCACTGGTCCAGCATTTCCCAGTTTGCTTATTCTTCTTGCCCTATCATGTCCTTTATTCATGGGATCATTATAATAATAAAAAACCCTGCACTTGATGTAAATTTGTGTGTAAATAGCTGAATACTCATCACTCTATAACAATTTCATATACAAGTCAAATAATGAGACTATAAAATGAGATCTTAGTTGAATTTGCATAATTTCAATGTATGAGATTTTCCTCTATAAAATATTCTCTTATACAAAAATTAGGTGCTTACCAAGCAACACTTGATCAAATGTTTATTCTTTAGTCTGTCTAAAAAGCTAGAAGGCAAATATTATATCCACATTATATTAAAGGTGAGGGAAACTACTGTGATTTTAATTTCAAATTTTTGTCCCTCCAATGTTTCCTACATCACCTTTGTAAATCAAGACTCGAAAAGGCACATTAATTCAGAAGACATATATTTTCCTTAAATAAACATTTCTGGATGTCTTTTGATCATTGTTGATAGCTACAGTCTATAATATCTGGTTGTCCTTATAAAACCTTAAGCATATATTATCATATTTGATCTTTAACTTCCCTTTTTGAATTGGGTATTGTATCTTTATTTCATAAATGTTAAAAGCTAAGGCCAGAGATTCCACTTCCTGCATGTTAAATTCAGACGCTCTACCCAGTAGCATAAATAAAGATGATAAAAATGTTTTTCAATACTAATCTTTTTATAATTTTTTAAGAGTACCCAGTAATTAGATATTTTATTTGTTTTTTAAACATTACATTTAAACAGTACACAGTATTAATTTAGCAACCTTCAGAGTTCAGAAGAGGGCATGGGAGTCCCTAGAACTGGAGTTACAGGTGTTTTCAAGCTAAGATGTGGGTTATGAGAACTAATCTCAGGCATCCTGCAAGAGCAGCAAGAGGTCTCAATTTATGAGCAATTAAGAAAATGATTATTGCATAAAATAAAGTAAACCTTAGTAAAAGATCAAGTTTGTATAGCATTGAGTTGTGACCCATGCATTGCTGACACTTCTCAACTCCACAGAGCCTGGCCTCCTACTCAGTGGATGCTGCCAAAGAGACCATTCCCCAATTCAAAGTTTTAAACAAAGCTCTGGATGTGACCCTAAGGGGCCAGCCAGCCAGTGTCAAACTCATCCCCTCCAAGCCGAAAAGGCTAAGCTCCTGACACAGCACGTGACAAGTGACACACCATCCTCCAGTCCCCAGCCTCTACACTGTGGGTCCTGGTGATTTGGGGGTTTCCACAACTAAAAGTGGGGAATATTAATGGTTTGGTAACAGTAAATGGTTTCTGTACACAAAATGACCAAAATTAATTCAAAATCAAACTAGCATCAGATCTGGAGTGTATCTGGCCGTGCTGCTGGTGTTGTACATGTAACTGCACTGTGCTCTCAGTACGGACCATGCATCTGCATTGCAGTGTGCATGCTCTCATGCCACATGGTACCTGTGAACACCTTCTGAAAGTTTTCAGCTCAGATTCCAGGCTGCTGTTCAAACTGAACTGCAGTGTTCTTATCATACAAACATTTCTCCTTTTACAGCAACATCATGGTTTACTTATATGACTCTCAGCATTTATGTATTAAATTACTACATCTTTGCACTCTGTGTATTAGAATGCTTAACTCTGAGATAGCTATTTAAGTTGTTGACTTCATTATAAAAATGTTATATAAATTTTGACCTGGTATTAAAAACAGAATTTTCAACAATTTCAAAATGGTCCTAAATATATTTCTACCATTTTATGTATGCATTTATATAAGATGACATCCTCAGCATTGACAATCATAAAGTGAAAATACTAATAAAATATAAAAAATGATTTGGTCATTTACATAAAAAGACAGTCACAATCATTTTATTAATATGGAAATTTGCTTTAATATTTAGTAAATGATGAAATTAAATGTATAACAAAGAACTCTTTACAAGTAAATTTCTTATAATAAGGAACAGTGTTGTGTAATCCCAGCAGGTGCAGAAGGATCAGAAATTTCAAGGTCATCCTCAGCTACATTGTGAATTAGAGGCCAGCCTAGACTACGGAGATGCCATTTCAAAATAAATGGAAGCAGAGTGAAAAGAAAAGCAAAGTCCTTATGTTTTCAAGTAGTTTTAAAGACTATTTGATGTATGTACATATATTACATGCTTATTTACCTTGGATCATTAAAAAAGATCTTTGGTACATTTGATTGGAAAATTGTTTTCTAACGGTTTACCCTCCGGTAATGCCTATCTTTGGTGTTGGGGTGTGTTTCTTCATCTCAGAGATGCAGGGATGGTTCAACATATGAAAAACTGTCAACATAATTCACCAGATAAACTGAAAGAAAAAAAAACATTATCATATCATTAGATGCTGAAAAAGCCTTTGACAAAAATCCAACACTACTTCATGATGAAAGTCTTGGAGAGATCTGAGATAGAAGGAACATGCCTAAACATAATAAGGGAAATATACAGCAAGCCAACAGCCACCATCAAATTAAATGGAGATAAACTTAAAGCAATTCTACTAAAATCAGGGACAAGGCAAGGCTGTCTACTCTCTGCATTTTTGTTCAAAATAGTACTTGAAGTTCTAACTAGAGCAATAAGACAACTAAATAAGTTCAACAGGATACAAATTGGAAAGGAAGAAGTCAAAGTATTACTATTTGCAGATGATATGATAGCATACATAAGCAACCAAAAATATTCTACCAGGGAATGTCTACAGCTAATAAACACCTTCAGTCAAGTGGTCTGATGCAAAATAAACTTAAAAAATATAAGTCAGGGGGCTGGTGAGCTATCTCAGTGGTTAAGAGCACTGGCTGCTCTTCCAAAGGACTTGGGTTAAATTCCCAGCATCCACATGGCAGCTCACAACTGTCTATAACTCCAATTCCAGGATATCCAACACCCTCATATTGATATACATGCAGGGAAAAACACAAATACACATGAAATAAAAATAAATAATTAAGAAAATCAGGAGCCTTCTTATACACAAATGATAAATGGTCTGAGAAAGAAATTAGGGAAACACTATTCTCACAATAGCCACAAATATTATAAAATATCTTGGTGTAACTCTATCCAAGCAAATGAAAGACCTGTGTGGCAAAACCTTCAAGTCATTGAGGAAAAAAATTGAAGAAGGTATCAGAAGATAGAAAGATCACCCATTCTCATGTATAGGTACAACTAACATAGTAATGGTCATCTTACCAAAATGAATCTACATATTTAATGCAATCCCATCAAAATTCCAACACAATTCTTTCCAGAACTTGAATGAACAAAACTAAACTTCATATGGAAAAACAAAAAACCCAGGATATCTAAAACAATCCTGTACAATAAAAGAAATTCTAAAGGTATCACCATCCCTGATTTTAACTCTACTACAGAGCTATAGCAATAAAAACCACGTGACATTGGCATAAAAATGGACAAGTTGATCAATGGAACTGAATTGAAAACCTAGACATAAATCCACATACCTATGGACACCTGATTTTTGATAATGAAGCCAGAAATATACAATGGACAAAAGAAAGCATCTGTAACAAATGGTGTTGGCATAACTGGATGTCTACATGTAGAAGACTGCAAATAGATCCATATCTATCACCATGCACAAAACTCAAGTCCAAGTGGTCAAAGACCTCAACATAATACCATATACACTGAACCTGACAGAAGAGAAAGTGGGGAATAGCCTTAAACACACTGTCACAGAGACAACTTCCTGAACAGAACACCAACAGCACAGGCATTAAGATCAACAATTAATAAATGGGACCTCCTGAAATTGAAAATCTTCTGTAAGGTAAAGGATGCCATCAAAAGGACAAAATGACAGCCTCAGAATTGGAAAAGATCTTCACCAACTCCATATCTGACAGACAGCTATTCCAAATACATATATATAAAACTCAAGATGTTAGACATCAGCAAACCAAATAATCCAATTAACAGAATTCTCAACAAAGGAATCTCAAATGGCTGCAAAAAACTTAAAGAAATTGTCACTAGAGTTTTCCTGCCTGGTCCACGGTCAGGACAAATCTCTCTCACCTGCCAGTCCCACAGCCACTCAGACCCAACCAAGTAAACACAGAGACTTATATTGCTTACTGTGTGGCCATGGCAGGCTTCTTACTAACTGTTCTTATAGCTTAAATTAATCCATTTCCATAAATCTATACCTTGCCACGTGGCTTGTGGCTTACCGGCATCTTCACATGCTGCTTGTCCTGGCTGGCAGTGACCCTTCTGCCTTCCTGTTCTTTCTTTTCTCCTCTCTGTTAATCCCACCTATACTTCCTGTCTAGCCACTGGCCAATCAGTGTTTTATTTATTGACCAATCAGAGCAACACATTTGCCATACACAGCATCCCACAGCAAGAAATGTTCAACATCCTTATCCATCAGGAAAATGCATATCAAAGCTGCTGGATACCAGCCCCGGTGGTTGACAGGTCCCAGAGAGGAGGTATGGAGTAAGTGAGTGAAGGATGAACCAGGCATGATGGTGGGGAGAATCTTGCTGCCTGAGAGACTAGCAGCCAGAGTGTTTCTTTATTTATACAGAATTTAGTAAGCAGGGAAAAATTCTTGTTGTTCTAAAACATGGATCATATCATTTTTGTTTTTGGACATGCATTTCATTTCCTCTTATTTATCTTTTAGTCATCAATGATAAACCATGACAGAACAAAGTTGTCTTTTATAACCATTTTCCATCAAGTTTAATCATCATTTATCTGTTAAAGCCATTTTTACTCATGAACCCCATAACCCAATTTTTAAGAATGTAGAGGCATATGACAGCCTGTTCTCAGGCTAATAACTTTTGTGGTTACAAGGACAGTAGACCAAAACAAAATCTTTCAACCTGCCTGGGCAGATTGCTGTAGCTGAAGGTTTCCTGTGGCCTTAAGGTCCCGCAGCTGCTCAGACCCAAATGAACACACACAAAGGCTTATATTAATTAAAACTGCATGGCCATGGCTCAAGCCTTTTGCTAACTAGCTCTTATATCTTAAATTAGCCTGTAACTATTAATCTATGTATTGCCACATGTTCCATGGCTTTACCTGCGTCCCATTACATGTAGCGCCTTGGGCAGCTTGCTGGCAGCTCATTGGTGTCTCTCCCCACCTTCCTCCTGTCTCTCTCTTTTTGGATTTGCCACCTGCCTCTAAGCTGTCTTGCCATAGGCCAAACAGCTTTGTTTATCAACCAATCAGAGCTACACATATTTATAGCATACAGAAAGAAATCCACAACAGATTGCCATGTTCCAGTGTATTATTAACTCTTAACAGCCAGAGTACCCAAGAAGAATCCTCAGGCCAAAGCTGCTGCAGTTATTATTCAAATTATGGCATAATAAAATGTTCATATTTTATATATTTATAAAATTTGTATGTTTAATACTGGCTTTCTGTTGTTCCTCAGTCATATGACACCACAGTGGCATGTGCTAACTTTTCTAAGAAGGGAGGTCCTGACTTCTCATTCTTTTACCATCTTTCTACATCATCCTTTTCTTATCAATATAAGTCTCTGAGTTAGGCAGAGGAAACTTCAGCTAATCTAACTTTGTTGTTGATTATGCCATGTAATTGCCTGAGTATATAGTGGGAAGAGGCTTGCAATCTGATCCATGGCCAACTTCTCTAGCCCACCAAATTTGTTGACCTTTTAAAGTTTACTTTGTTTTGATTATCTTTTTCCTGACTAAGTACAGGGACAGGTGTTTCAAGAATATCTCACAACCTCATAAAGAGACCTCTGGCTTCTTTATGTGTGTCACAACCTCCAAGGCATAAGAAAGACCTTCAAATAGACAAGTATAGCTGGAGGGGTGGTATGTTTAGTACTTTCCTGGAGAACCTTAGAGGCAATACTCCTGGGAAACGGCATAAAAGATTTATAAGAAATTCTCCATAAATCCAATATCCCCAAACTGTGCAAATATTAAAAGTCACCCAAGTATGCAACAGGTGGATGTCAAAATCAAAGGTGGCATGGTAGCCATCACACAGCTCAGCTTTTCTGAATCTTTGTCAAGCAGCTATGCTGGCTTTAGGACTTTTGTAGTTCCCATCAGGTATGGCTGTGCCACAAACCAACTCTGAGATTCCATCTTATACCTGTCAGAATGGCTAAGATCAAAACAAGTGATATCTCATGCAGGTAAGGATGTGGTGCAAGGGGAACACTCCTCCATTGTTGATGGGAGTACAAACTTGTACAGCCACTTTGGAAGTCACTGAGAATCAATCTACCACAGACCCATACCTTGAGGGGAGCCCACCCCTACCACTGCCTGGAGAGACAGGACCCAGGAGCTCCATAGCCCAGAGACCTAGGATAGAACCAAACATGACTGGCAAAAAAGAAAAAAAAAAAGTCAATGAAATGATTTCTAATAATAGTCTGCTATACTCATAGATTGTTGCATAGGGGCTCACAGAGACTGAACTGCCAACCAGGGAGTTTGTATAGGACTGACCCAGGCTCTCTGCACTTGTATTACAGTGGTGTAGCTTAGTCTTCTTGTGGGACTCCTAACAGTGGAAGCAGGGGCTGTCTCTGACTCTGGTACTTGATTTTGGGACCCTTTGCTCCTATTTGGTTTCCTTGTTTAGCCTTTATAGGTGAGGGAGTGCCTAGTCTTACTGCAACTTGATATGCCATGACTGACTTATATACATGGAAGGCCTGTACTTTTCTTAAGAGAAAGGAGTGGGATCATGGTTGGGAGGGAGTGGGAGGACAGGAGAGAGGGGAAACTGTGATCTGGCTAGCAAAAAATTAATTAATTAATAAAAAATCCAAAAGATCAAGAAAGTACATTTTGAAATAAAATTTAAGCACAGCCCAGAGACCTAAGAAAAAATCAAACATGACTGGCAAAAAAAGAAAAACAAAGATTCCTAATGATATTCTGCTATACTCATAGATTATTGCCTAGCCCAATTATCATCAGAGGCTTCACCTAACAACTGATGGAAACAGATGCATAGACCCACAGCAAAACATTAGATACACCTTGGGAAATCCTGTGGAAGAGGAGGAGGAAGGATTATAAGAGCCAGAGGGATCAAGGACACCAAGGAGAAAACACAAGAGTCAACCTACCTGGGATCATGAGGGCTCCCAGAGACTGAACTTCCAACCAAAGAACTTGAATGGGACTAACCTGGGCCTTTTGCAAGTGTGTTGGAGTTGTGTGGCTTGATCTCCTTGTGGGACTCTTGGCAGAGGGAACAGGGGCTGTCTCTGACTCAGTTACCTGCTCTTGGTTCCCTTTTCTCCTGCTGGGTTGCCTCACCCAGCCTTAATAGGAGAGGAGATGCCTAATCTTGCTGCAACTTGATATGCCATGGCTGGCTGATATACACTGAAGGCCTGAACTTTTCTGAAAGGAAGGGAGAGGGAGCAGATGGGTGGAGGGGGGAGACTGGGAGGAGCAAAGGGAGTGAGGGGAAAATGTGACCAGGTGGGGAAAAATGACTTATGATTAAAAAATAAGAAATAAAAAAAATTGGCAAGAAGGAGTCATGAGTGTAAAATCATTAAAGAGCGTTAGTGTAGCCCACACGTCCAATACTATCCCTGGCAAGATGAGATTGGGGGAGCATTGGTGACCTCACTCTGGCTCCCTCATGGAGCAGAGCTTTATGGAGAACAAGAACATCACAGCTCACCCATTGACCTGCACCTACAGTACTGTCAAAGGGATTTGTAGAAAGAAAAAAGAAGGAAGAAGTGGACAGAGACAAAAAACACATCCTCATTTGAAGCATGGAAAATGTGCATAGCAGGAGTTACAGAAAGAAAGACTTAAGAGAAAGGGGGAAAACAAACAAAAACTCAGGGGCAATAAATCACTGAAAAATCCTCAAATTTTCTGAGGAATATTAACTTATATATCCAAGAAGTTATAAGGCTTTTGAGCAGAATAGATCACACACCTTGTAACAAAAATCCTGGAAGCAATAGAGAGGAAAAAATTGGTCACTCAGAGGAGAACGAATGACATCATCAACTGACTTTGAGTCCTGAGTTGCAGAGACCAGAGGCAGCTGGGCAGCACCAAGTAGCATGAATTAAAGGTCTAGGGTGCATATTTGACTCGACACAATGGTACTGTGAGCCTGAGAAATGGGAGTTACAGCTAGACACTGCATTACACTCCTCTAAGCCTAGAATTTAGGAATAGAAGCAAGAGAATCCAGAATTCAAGGCCAGTCCTGATAGTATCAGACACTGGTTCAAAGAGCGAAACAAAAACAGAAAACAATGAGAGAGGTCCATGGATAAGAGGACTTACTAAGTTCAAGGACCTGAAAGGGAATCCCCAGGACACTTGAGGAAAGCTGGCAGGACTGTGCATCCTGTAACTGTAGCCCTGGGGAGGGGATAGGGGAGCCTGTGAGAGACAGATCCAGACAACTTGCCTGATTGCCCATCCTCATATGTGAGCCTAAGTTTAGTAAGAGAGGGAGACACACATGATGTCCTCCTCTCATCTGCATACACACACACACACACACACACACACACACACACACGAACAGATTAACAAAAGCAGGGGATTGCACCTAAATTTCTCTTCTGAAGTTGGTCTCAGAACCTAACCGACATAAAATTTACCACAGTGCTACTTCAAACGCTGATTTCCGAACTACAACTGTGAAAACTCTAGATTCAGGGAAACATTAGGAATTTCCCTTTTAGTGGGCTCTGGAAGCAGCTGAAATGGTGGCTTTCAGATTCCAGGAAGTAACACAAGGGGAGAGGAAGGAGCCAGCCCGAGCTAAGCTATGACCCAGAGCCTGCACCACACCCTCCTTCTTAACTACTGCCTGCAAGTCAGCATCAAAACGCAGAGTCCCCGAAGTTTCACTTGGATTTGAGTAAAAATTAAAAATTATGGTAGATATAATGTGTAAGACTTAAGCAAATTACTACACATCGTAACTGCCAGATCAATAAGGCCCAGTTCCCCACCCTCCAGCTCTGGCATTACACTTCACGAGTCCCCTGTTCTGATGGTTCTTCCTCCAAACATGTGCTTATTTTCATTTCAAGTCAAAATTTGTCATTCAGCTCTCATGTCTAGTCTCAGCGTGAGAAAACATTAACTAATATTTCTCTCATTTGTTTATTGATTTGGTGTTTTGCTTTGCTGTGTTAACACGTTTCTTCTATGTAGCCCAGGCTTACCTGGGACAGGCTATGTAAGCAAGCATGGCTTCAAACTCATGATTCTTTGGCGATGATCTCCTGAATGCTGGGATTACAGGCATGGGTCACCATGTCCAACAACAACAAAACATTTTCAAAATGAGATGTGTGCTTAGATTATTAAAAGGAGGGGTACAGGTATGAAACTCAGTTGGAAGTACAGAGAATTTGGAATGATAATGCTTCTATGGAAATGGAAATGTCTTAGTTCTTATAATAAATCTAATATTGACAAATCTCTCAGGCAATAACAAGTTTTTGTATTGAATAATGAAATACCTTCCATGATTGTTCTTGTACTCAATGTGAACAGGATCTTTCTGTGGGTGTGCCTGCATGTGTCTGAATGTGAATGAGCATCAGTCATGCTCAAACACTGTCATAGACACTGTTGTCATTAAGACAATCTATCTTGCATCCCTAAGGACAGAAAAAGCAATCAAAATTCTCTGTCAAGAGAGGCTACCCATAATCTAAAGTTTCTTCCATGCCAAAATCAGCAAGAACAGTACTGAGCATATAGCCTACTCTCAAGTCTGAGGAGCTAATTCCTCAGGTTTATATCCTCAGCCCTGGCATAAACACATTCTGAGATTCCTGCTACTTGCTTTTAAATGTATGGGTATTTATGATGTGTGATGATAATAAAAATATAATAAATATTTATATTTATAATAAACATATAATAAATAAATATACACAATAGTAAATAAAATATAATAAACAATCTGTTTTGCTATGTTGAGTAAGACTTTCATAGGAATACTATGGTATATTTACTTCTGCTTCTTTGAAAGAATCAGTGCACAATACTGTGATTTGCAAAGGTGGGAAGCTATGGTACGAGGAGCTATAAAAGGCATTCCATGGATTACTGCCAGGAGGCATCAGAGCTCTATATGACTGAAGTTGTATGAGACAGATTTTGCTAACAACCTGAATTATCTTGGGAGGAGATGTATCCTCAAAGGAGACTATCAGGTCATCTCCCCAACTAACACCTTGACAGCAGTATTTGGAAATGCCATTTGGAGAGATCAGCTAGACCACATAACTTCTAACCCCAGAAAAAATGAAAAATAAATGTAGGGCAAGTTAAACTGCTTCATTTGTTGTAACTTTACAGCAATAGAAAATTAATGTATTTCATTTTTGTGGTTTATATTCTCTTTTCTTCCTTGATTACGTGATCACACGTATTTTGAAGACTGGACAAATTCTTCATTACTTAAACTGTTTTTAAAAAGGTTTTTCAAAATATCAGAAAAAAAAGATATACCAATGCATATACAAATATATCCATGCAGTTTTAATTCCTAAGTACTTCAGTGTACATTATCTGACATATGGAATATATTAGATCTCTCTGTCTCTGTTTCTGTCACACACACACACACACACACACACACACACACACACACACACACACCAGCATAAGCAGAAAGAATTATACTTCTTTCACAGATAAGGAAGGCGAAGTTTAGAAGTTAAAAATAACCACATTAACATGACCTAGGAACTAAAAAAGTTGGTAACAAGATTCAAGAGTCAGCTCAGGTCACAACCCTATGCTCTCATCAAGGGGTAGATTTAAAGAACATGTTACACGTCCTTAAAATGGTGACACTCTGCTTTGCCTATGCAACTCAGGAAAGAAATTTAAAAAGTGAAGGAAAAAGATTGGCGAGCAAAATTCTCTGCAACCTCTCTCACTCCACCAAATGCACAGACTGATTTGATTGTCCAACAGGTAGCTGTGTGAATGTCGCTCTTTATGCTGTGAATGTGTTGCTCTGATTGGTTAATCAATAAAGTGCTGATTGGCCAGTTAGTCAGGCAGGAAGTATAGGCGGGACAAGCTGAGAGGAGAATACTGGGAAGAGTCAGGAGTCACCAGCCAGACACAGAGGAAGCAAGATGTGAAGGAAGAACTGAGAAAAGGTACCACACCACGTGGCTAAACATAAATAAGAATTATGGATTAATTTAAGTGTAAGAGCTAGTCAGTGGTAGGCCTGAGCTAATGGTCAAGCAGTTTTAATTAATATAAGCCTCTGTGTGTTTACTCAGGTCCAAGTGGCTACAGAACTGGTGGGTGAGAGAGATTTTTCCTGACGATGGGCCAGGTGGGACACAGGAGAACTTCAGCTATAGGTAGCATGTTAACTGAGTGAGGGACCTGTCAGGCCAGTGAAGCACAGCACTGAGGCTTCTGCCTCTGAACCCAGTCATCCACAGTGATGTCCTGTAGCTGGAGAGTTTCTCCCCAGCTCCCGCCAAGCCTTGCCAGTCCCGGAGCCCACTTATAAAATAAACACACCGACTCTTATATTATTTAAACTGCTCAGCCATTAGCTCAGGCCTACCATTGTCTAGCTCTTACTCTTATACTAAGCCCATTTTTGTTAATCTATGTCGCCACGTGTTCCGTGGCTTTACCTGTTGCCTCTACATGATGCTCCCTGGATGGCAGCTGGTATCTCCCCTCCCTGCCTTCCTGTCCTTTCCTTTCCCCTCTCTGTTAGTCCCATCTATACTTCCTGCCTGGCTACTGACCAATCAGTGTTTTATTTATCAAACAATCATCCACAGCAATGTCCTATCAGCACCAACGCCTCATGTTCACCCTTATAAAGGTCCTTTCTCTACCCTTATGTTCTGCATAGGTGATACATCCCTGGTACAGAGTAGCAAGGGCTGCCACACAGCCTTCTTAGCAGATTATCTAAATTCTGGTTTGTGCTATCTCAGTTTTACTCTTTATATTAATGGAAGCCAGTAACTTTATAAAAAGCAATGGAACGTAAATTCAAAATCAGTACCTTCCTACTTGCCTGCACTCCATTATTGAGCTATAAGGTGAATGCCACTTATTCTCCTAAGTAGTCTTTCCGCACTTAACTGTTTACTCTTCACAATAAAAAAAAAAGGCAGAAAAGAGTAATAAGATTCAAAAATTTCAATTATATAGTAAATGCATTTTATTTGGCTTCATTATTTTAGAGATACTTGAGTGGAAGTAAGTGCAGCTTTCATGTGACCTTTTCTCTCCTTAAGCTAAGCAAGCACAATGACATAGGAGGACTTCTGTGTGCTTTGTCATGGATCACCTTCAGTGTTTGTGGTTTGTACATGGCCTTCTATATCCTCTCAGTAAGAAAGCCACTATACTCCTAACAGAGGCTGCTATTCAGTGTGTTGGGTCAGCATGAGGCCATTTTAAAGGATGTGCACACAATGTGTGGGCTTGTTATTATCCAGAAAAGGAGTCTAGTGCACAGGAGGTAACGGTAATTTTCTCACCATGTCTTTGCTGAAGTTACATGGCCGAGGAGAGGATAAAGGAAGACAAAATATCTCAAATAACAAGAGTTACTAAGGACTTTTTGAATGGCCTAGGCTTTATTTCTCTATCCATGGCTTGTGCCTAAAAGAAAGTACCAGGAGCATTGTTGTCCTAAAATAATATTTTTTAGATGTATTTTTTATTTTTAATTCCCTGTCTGCATGTTTCTTTTTTCTTGTAAGTCCAGTTGTCCATGGAGGCCAGAAGAAAGTGTTATGTCTAATAGAACTGGAGTGATAGGCTGCTGTGAGCCGCTAGTATAGGTCCTGGCAACTCAAATCCTCTGCAAGATCATTCCAGGCCCTTATCTACTGAACCATGTCTCTGGCCTTGGAAGTAATCATCAGTCTGTTCAGCACTGGAGCCCGGTGACTAAGATCAGGATCTTGTCACTGCCCAGTCACTTGCAATCCTTTCATTTTTGAGCACCAAACAGCTGTTTCTTCTAAATGAGGAGAAGGTGCTGAAAGCAGACTGTGTAGATGTTGGCGGTGATCTGTGAGAACTTTAAGTCGTTGTTCAGGGAGATAAGGGGGGAAAACAAGAGAAGAAATGGTAGAAGAACTTAAGATCATGAAATGCAGATGAGATAAATCACAAATAGCTTTCCCACAGGCTGCTGTGGGGAAAAAAGACACATGGGGAAGTCTGCCATTCCCAAGTGCTGTTCCCAGGTTGTTATCTCAGGTTCCTGCCTGCAGCCTGAGGTATTATGCCTTTCAGAAGGTTCAATAAATGTTTCACTGTGCTGGAGAAGACAAAAAAAATCAGTTTTAATTATGCAGCCATTTCCAAGTACTGGACTAATAACAATGATTATGAATCCCAGTCTGTGTTCTTCCATTCAAAGAAAGACTTGGCATTCACAGTTTTATGATTAGTCTTTTCATTTCCTTACTAGCAGTATTTACTGAAATCTTTTCAATCTGGGAAAAATCCAAAAAATATTACTACTTCTATTATATTCAGAGAATGTATTTTCAGTTTCACCATGTACATGTGCAAATCATTCTTGAGGAAACAACCTGGGGCTGGAGAGATGGCTAGCAGTTAAGAGCACTGACTTCTGTTCCAGAGGTCCTCAGTTCAATCCCCAGCACTAACCTGGTGGCTAACAACCATTTATATAACTTCACCTAGAACTATCACTTCACTGGCACAAACTCTATCCCTGACCCAGAAGCTATCTCCAATTAATAACCACATGCAAATGAAAATTTAGTTTTCTCCAAGGGAGTCTCACTGGAGAAACAAACCACTCGTAATGGTAGAGTGAATACCCAGCAGTAGATGGCCAACACAAAATGGATTCAATGAAATCTCTCGAAGTTCCTTGTCTCATAATGTCATGTCAAGGCTTTTTGCCTTTCTTTCTTTTTCTTTTGATTTTTTTATTATATATTATTTCTAAATTTATTTATGTTATTTTATTCATTTAACTTTTAGGTCCTTTCTATTTTTATATTGTGGTTTCTGGTTTTGTTGGTTTATGGGATTCTTGAATGTGGCTAGTTTTTTCCCTCGTCTAAAGAGTCTGCCTGAGCCTAAAGTAAGAGATTTGGATTAATTCCATTGGCATAGGAAATTTCAAAATAGCCTAGTATAGACTTTGTCCTGTGGTTATTAGTGTTAACTCTAATGAAGATATATAATGAAAAGAAGCAAGCTGAGAAAGGAAAAATAGAAAATGTACAATTTGAGAAGAAAGACAGTAAGTATCCGGAAGTGGAATGGACCTAAGTCCTTTGTTCAAGGAGATAAACAGATTAAGAAATGGAATAAAGTGAGTGGTGGCAGCAAGACAAGATGGTGTAAGTTTCCAATCTGAGAAAAGGAATTCAAGAAAAGCTTAGTGCCCAGTGTGATGGAGCATACCTTTAATCCCAGCATTTGGAAGGCAGATTGGTAGATCTCTCAGTTTAAGGCTAGCCTTATCTACAGATCCAGTTTCAGGACATCCAAGCTAAGGCAGTGAAGAAAATCATCAAAAACAGAAAGCTGGTTCAGATGTAATTGAATGAGGGAGCCATGTTCTAGCCCCAGCAAGCAGCAGAGCTTGGCAGCTTTGGTCACATGGTTCTGGCTTTAGAGTCAAGGATAGAAGAAGTAGGTTACAAGATTTGCCTCAGAGACAAAGTAAGGAAAGCCACTGAGCCTGGCCAGGCATGTGTCAGGGGTGTCCCTGGATGGAAGTCTAGAGAAGCCATTGCATGAAGCTATGAAGTTGAAGCCTGAATTGTCTTGAGGACCCCAAAGCAAATTTAGAGATGCCAGAGTCATGGGGTACCTGCCAAGGAAAGCTTCTAACAGGGAGTGGAGCCAACCCAAGAGAAAGAAGTTTGTTGCAGTGAACAAAGCTGAAAGGAGTTTGAGATCTGAAGATCACTTTGACATCAGACATGTAGATGTAGTGTAGAGTTTGCTCAGTTTGGGTTTTGGTCTTGCTTTGGTCCAGTATTTCCTCACTATGCTCCATTCTCTGTATTTTGGAATGGCAATACATATCCTATTCCATTATATGTCGGAAGTATGTGATCTGCTTTTTCATTGTGATTTTACAGGGGATGACAGTTAATAGAGAGCATGAATCTCAGAAGAGACTTTGAATTTTGAACTTTTAAATACACTTGAGATATTTAAGACTATGGACTTCTGATATTGTACTGAATGCATCTTTTCATTATATGGCTACAAGCCTATGGGGACCATGGAGTGGAACGTGGTAGTTTGAAAGAAAATGGACCCCATAGGGAGTGGCATTATTAGGAGGTGTGGTTTTGTTGGAATAGGTATGACCTTGTTGGAGAAAGTGTGTTACTGTGGGGGTGGGCTTTGAGGTCTCATATTTGCTCAAGCTATGCCCAGTGATTCAGCTCACCTATGTTGTCTGCATATCAAGATGTAAAACCCTTAGCTGCTTTTCCAGCACAGTGTCTGCCTGCACACCACCATGCTTCCTGCCATGATGATTATGGATTAAACCACTGAAACTGTAAGCCACCCCAATTAAGTGTTTTCCTTTATAAGAGTTTCCATGGTCATGGTGTCTCTTAATAGCAATAGAAACCCTAACTAAGACATCCATAATTGGGAATTTTAGATGAAGAGTGAGTGGGTAAGTTAAAGAATATTGGGTAGTGAAGCAAAAATCCAGCCCATGTTCTGACACAGAGCAAGTGTTGCGGAGGTTTGTCCTTCACAGATCTCTTTAAGATGTTTCATCCTCAAAGTTTGTCCTTACAGAAGGGAAAGCAGGATGGTTAGGATGTTCAGTACAAAGCATTTGTTTAGATCTGTAATTTCTGAAGGCCTTTATACTCCCTCCCTAATCATGAGTTCTGGTAATACGTGCTTTTAAGAAGAAATAGAAGGTGTAGCCATAGGAAGTGAAGATTCCTCAGCATATTCTAGAGAAGATAAAAAGAACTGCCTTCCTTCCCATCTTCTGTAGCACGTCCTTCTTCTGTGAACAAGACTGAAAATATACTCAGTTGTTTTATGACAAGGACCCCATGAGCTGCGGTTCTGATAATGTCCCTGACCTGCCAGCAGCTCTGTTCTTATGCAGGTTGATAGTGCCACAAATTGGATCCTGGTTTCTGGTTCCTTGGTACCGCTCCCCTGAAATGAACAGCAGTGACCAAAAGCTATACACAGCACAGAAATAATGTGAGAGATACCTGGATACCCCCCAGTAGCCAACTAGACTAACTCACTACCCATCCCTCTCCCCAGTTCCTGCTACCTGCCTTTCCTTCTTGTGTTCCTTCCTTTATGTATCTGTGGCTGACGGCCTTGTGTTTGGAGCTGCAGCACTAAATTTAACTCCCTACCTCTTGTCCTTGAGTGAGAATCCCTCTTTTCTCCTTCACCATCCCCATTCCTCACAGCCAGAGTAACCTCTGCTCAAATTCAGAGACAACGAAGAGACCAGAGCTGCACATTGCTCATAGCACTGTGCTCTCAGAAGAGTGCTTGACCCCTTCCCAACACAGTGTCACAGATCTGCTTGGTCTCAGCCCAAGCCATGCTCAGATGAGGCTATGGAATACATGCACTTGAATACTTTCTCCTCAAGTTCTCCATGTGTCAACCAAGTGGCTGTGCCACCTAGGGCCACTGAGCATACTTCCACATTTCAGCTTCTTTCATGAGCTCCAGTCCCAGCAGCAGCACGTTTGTATCTAAGAGCTGAGCAGTACAAAATCAGGACATATCCTCTGGTGTCCCTGGAAAGATAACTTGACTACCTCTTTTGGATTGAAACCTTGGAATTTCTCCTATCTTTCTTTTTCCTTGCTTTGCTGTTTCAAGTCACTTACTCCTTTTCCCCCATCCCTCATCCTCTTTCAACTGATACACTGATTCTACCCTAACTCAGGATTTACCTCACTTTTTGTAATTCAAAATTTGGCAGCAATGCTTAAGTAATGTTTTGTGGTGTCCCTATTGCTGTGCAGTAAGTCCAATGTATTTCTTATATCAGATTAAGCAGGCAATACCACAGCCCCAGTGTGGCTTCTTTTAGTTTTAAGGATTATTTCACATGCATAATGTTATCTGTGGTGTTCTAAATGGAACTTGAGAGACTGCTGTGAAACACACGTCACTTTTTAGATTCCCTATCAATCATTCCAGATCCTTACAGGAAAGAAAGTATGAGCAGATCTGAGAGACACAATCATTTTTTTATTTTTATGGCCAAGGTAACTTGTGGGTCCCGACACTCACTAACCAGGAAGCTTAATCTGTGTTGGGAATGGGTAAACTCACCTTATCAAAATTCCCCAGAGTTTTTGGGTGGGCCTTGGTTCTAGCCAACCAAAGTAACTATAGAATTTAGTAGTGCATGCTATTGCTGAATCCAGTTCTATAGATTTTCCTCTGAGCTGTTTTCCACCCATGGTTTATTTTGAGTAAGTTAAGAAAAATGGAGAATACAAGGTCATGGGTAGAAAGGTCTACATAAAGGTGACAAAATTCAAAGGTGTCACCTTCCTCCATGGTCACAAGGGGAGGGAACAGATATCAGGGTCATGTGAGTAAGTATGGATAAGCTCCAAAGGCCCCATCTTTCCTCATGGTCACTAATAGGAGAAGAGAAAAAGAGAATCATCAGAGAACACTATGATTGGGTGGGGATAAGAAGAAATCAGGAGATACCCTAACATTCCCTTTTAATTGTGTAGATGGAGAGTCCTTTCTTTGACCCTCAGACCTTAACAAAAATGCCTGGCATATTTCTGCATTGAACCTGGCCTAAACGTAAATAAGAGGATGAAGTAAACCTGACTCCGGAAGAAAATATCAACTATAGTATTATCGTAAGCTACAATCTGATCTTTTGTAGAAAGGGGGACTGTAATATATTAAGTTGTCAGGTTTCCAGCTTCCACATTGCAAGCACATGCTGCTTGTGGAAGGAGGCTTCCAAGCAGTCATCTGAAGTCTGGCCACGGAGGATCTGGCCCTCCTTGATCAGCACCAGCTGCCACATATCCATGGCCTTATAAAATTTAAAGTTATCAGAAAGTGATCTTTCCAAAGCAAATGTTCTTTCTCTGGTAGGAGCAAGAGTGAGATAAGGCTGTTCGCTGCCTCTTGTCTTTAACCAGTGTACATAACACTTAATGCAGAGAAAAAATGTCCTCAGCTATTGCAAGGGAAGTAGCATGGTCAGCACACACTAAATCATCCCAACAGATGGCACAAACAGTAAATAGTGAAGTTTAATGGGCCATGGGCCAGGGGCCAGATCCCAAGGAACTTCTGAGAACAGGTCCTTCAACAGGATTTAATTGTTTTTAAAAATTTTGGCTAAATTTGGCCACCTTCATGTCTTAAACACCCAATAGAAAAGTACAGCCAATGATTTAAATGATTCTTATTTTTCATACAGTCCATGCAATCACACTCTCTAGACATTTGGACTCGTCTATATTAGATGCAATATGAGTAACTATTTCTCTCTCATGATATTCTTTTTGGTGAAAGAACTGTTGTCTAGATACTGGACCTCATGGCTTTGTCTCAACTTCGACACTACAGCCAAGAGCAAGGCATAGTATTGTTTTAACCTCTAGCTCAAATGATAGTCAAATCTTCTCTTTCTCTTTACCTTCCCAAAGCCTACCTTGACAGGACTTCACACTTCCATTCTAGACAATGCAATCAAAATGCCCGAATGCCTGAAAGCAGATCATGGGCTCATCACTCTTGAATCAAGACTTAGAGGACAAAGAAATTTAAAAAAAAATCAAACAAACAAAACAAAAGAAAACAACAAAGCAACCTAAAAAGCTAGGTATGGACAGATGTCCTTCAGAGCCTACAGAGGGAATCTGATGGCTTTGGTATGGGCATATTTAAATGTTCTTTGTTCTGGCTTCTCCTAGTTCTTGGCCAGAGTTTGTAATGCTAAGGTTTTGCAAAAACTCATGCCTGCTCCCAGAAGGATGGAATTGTTTCCTCTGCCCAAAGGGTTCCAATTTCACCCCACCTTTCATCCTTCTCTTGCCTTTACCCTTTTCCCTGTATTTATTAAGACACCTGCCAAGGACTTCTTGGAAATGGCTTTGGAATTGGTCTCTGGATTTTCATGGTAGAGGTGGGTTAATCCACTATAATCTTAGTAGTGATGACATGAATCTTTGGATTTTGTGAACCTGACCTCTGGCTTAGCTTTATTTTCTCTCCTTTATAGTATTCCCCATGCAGAAGGTCCTGCTGAAATCCAACACCATTTACCTGGGTCTCTCTGATAACCCTCAAAGGCCTGAAAGGCAGCAAAAGTAGAGACACCAAACCCTTCTATACACTGATTTCAGCTCCTATCCTAAATAATTTTAGGTCTTAACTTCTTTTTGTCTTTTATTGAACCTTGATTTTTTTTTCATACAGTACATCCTGATCATGGTTCATCCCCCTCTACTCCTCCTAGTTCCTCCCCACCTCCCCTTGCATATGAATCCATTCCCTTTCTGTTTCTCATTAGAAAACAAACAGGTTTCTAAGGGATAATAATGAAATAAAATAAAACAAAAACAAATATATAAGAATAGGACAAACAAACAGAAGGAAAGGAGTCCAAGAAAAAGGAAACCTTGTTCAGTTTTCATGAATTTGTAAGCTTCCTGTTGTTTATATTGTTGTTGACTTCCAGTTTTAATTCACTATAGTCTGATAGGACACAAGGAGTTATTTTAATTTTCTTGAATCTGTTGAGACTTGCTTTGTGTCTGAGTATGTGGCCAGTTTTGGAGAAAGTTCCATGAACTGCTGAAAACTTTATTCTTCTGTTCTTGGGTCAAATGTTCTGTAAATGCTTTAGGTTCCTTTGGTTTATGACATCAGGTAGCTCCAGAATTTTTCTGTTTAGTTTTTTTTGTCTGGATGACCTGTCTATTGGCAAGAGTAGGGAACTGAAGTCTTCTACTATCAGTGTGGGGGATCAATAAATAATTTAAGTTGTCATGTTTCTTTTATGAACTTGGGTATCCTTGTGTTTGGTATATTGATATTAAGAATTGCAATACCCTCTTGGTGGATTTTTCCTTTCCTTTGATGAGTATGTAGTGTCCTTCCCTACCTCTTCAGATTAATTTTGGTTAAAGTTTATATTGTCACATATTAAAGTAGCTACACTCCTTTGCTTCTAAGATCCATTGGCTTGAAATCACTTTTTCCAACCTTTTACCCTGCTGTGATGCCTATCCTTGAAGCCAAGGTGTGTTTCTTAGGTACAGCAGAAGCATGGATCCTGTTTGTATATCCATTCTCTTAGTCTGTGTTATAGTGGTATTTTATTTGTGCTGAAATGTGATTTTATTTGTATGTTAATAAATAAAGTTGCCTAGGGGTCAGAGCTATTAGCAAGCCATAGCGAAAGCCAGGGCGATGGTGGTGCACGCCTTTAATCCCAGCACTCAGCAGGCAGAGCTAGGTAGATCTCTGTGTGTTCAAGGATACAGCCAGCATTGGAGACACACGCTCCAATGTGTGTCTGGAGGTCTGTACAGACAAGCAGTGGCGAGGCAGTCATGTGGTTGGGTTTACAACCAATGAGAAGGAAGAACAAGTACTCTTTATAAGACAAATACATAGGAAGTAGCTCCTTTTTCGGAGAGGTCTCTTGGCGGAAGAGGCTAGCTGGAAGCAGGCGGGTAAGGCTCTTAGCTCTGACCTCTTGGGCTTTTATCTTTACATTGGCTCTGTGTTTTTTATTTAATAAGACGGTTGGTTACATCTACACTGTGTCTTTTTATTTTGGAATCAAGTCCATTTATATTGAGACATGGTTCATATTGCCCTCTCTGATTCTTAGGAGGGTGGCAATGTGTTGCTTGGTTGAGTATTCTTCTGGAATACTGCCAGGTGTGGTCACTGAGGGTTCCATGTAGAATGTGTTTCTAGTTATAGGGAGCTTGTACTTAGGAATGGTGATGAGGGTTAAGGAGGTCCACAGGAAGAAGGAAAGCAAAGTGTTCCACCATGGTATGCTTAGTTCCCTGGGAAGAAGGTTAGAGAATGCACAGAGGACACAATAGGTAGTCTTCTCCGGAGCTAGGGATGAGGTTGTGTGGTTGGATTTGGAGGAGAGGAGGGAAAGAGAAGATCTGAAGCTAGTCTACCTGCTTCTCAGGCCTACTTGGTGGGCTTGGCTGGCAAGTTCCTAGGGAATTCCTGCTGGAGTTGGGGCCTGAGACAAAGGGATAAGTTGGGAGTATGGCTGGAGGAGGTCTGAGTGACCTGCTGGAAATGGGTGCTGAGGAGAGTGGACCCCAGCAGGTTGTCTGCTACAGAGCTGGGGATTAGACTGGTAGATTGGATTTGGAGAAGAGTGGGGAGAGGTGGAGACCTGTAGTTAGCCTATCCGATCCCCTGAAAAGCTTGCTAGGTCAGTTTCCAGGGAACATTTGCTGTAGTTGGGGTCCGGGACAATGGGAAGAGTTGGAGAAAAGGGAGTGAGAAGAGAAGAACTGTGGGATTCCCTGATGATGAGGTGTGTGGGGGGGAGGGGGCGTGCTGCAGCAGGTGGTATTCTATAGAGATGGGGATGCAGCTGGGGAAATGGATTTGAACGGGAGTAGGGAGAGGAAAAGAATCTGAAGTTAATCTACCTGTTACAGGCCGCCAGTTGTTATGGGCCGAACCATCTGAGCACCTCTTGGGGAGGGGGAGAGAAGGTGCGGAGTCAAAGATACAGACACCTGGAGTCAGGTGAGAAGCAAAAGGCAGACTCATTTAAGTGGATATGAGGCGTGTCTAAATACCCCCTCCCGGCACCCTATTGGCTGTTAGTCATTTCCTTGGCTGTGTTGGCTTTTTCTCATTGGCCCCATCAATCTGAAGTTCTCAGGTCACCAGTCATCAAGTGCAACAGCAGACTCCAGGTTGTCTTAAGGGAAGTTGTTATTGTGCATGCTTACACGCGCTGCCAAGGCAGCCCCAGCCCAGCAGCCTGGCTGGCTCCTTTTCTCCCCACATCTACCTGCTTCCCTAGCTGTCTATTTCTCTGGCAACATCAGGAAGACAAAGATTACAATTACCGCTCCTTAAAAGTCAAAACTCTGTGTAGCTTTGCTCCTTTCCTGGATCTTGCTCTGTAGATCAGGCCGGCCTCCAACTCACAAAGATCCGCTGGCTCTGCCTCCTGAGTGCTGGGATTAAAGGCGTGCGCCACCACCGCAGCGCAAAGCTACACAGAGAAACCCTGTCTCGAACCCGCCCCCCTCCCCCCCCCCAAAAAAAAACAAAGTTAAAACTCTCTGTACAAATTTAGAGATACCAGCGCTCATCTATCAGGAACAGTGAACTAAGTCACCAAGAGATTAATACTATCAGTCCTTGAATCATGATATGTGATCTTGACATCTAGGTAGCTGTCAGGGTCTGCTTTGATTATAATCTTAGATATTAATTATGAAAGTTCATCTCAGAATGATGGAGACCTCAAAACACAAAACCATCTATATATCAATAACTTCTATTAATATTTAAGATAATATATGTATATAGCTACCTTAATATAAACTTCACATATAGCTAGCTACACAAAATAACTATTATTCTATAGACAATTCCTAAATAATTATCTTTAATATTTTTTTCTGGGAAGCCCAAAAACTATAAATACATTATTGTTCATTTCAGAACTTGTAGAAAAACCATTTTGTATGAAAATCAAGCTATTCGGCTTTTGAACAGAGAGCAATGTACTACCACTGACTGCCTATATTAGTTACTTTTCTTTCCAAAACAGAATACCTGACAAAAACATATTAATGCAGAAAAGGCTTAATTTGGCTTGCAGTATTCCTACAGTTCTTCATGGCATTGTGGCCAGACAGGAAGGCATGTTGGTGCAAGCATAATGCAGCTGGTCACATTTTATAGAGTCAGGAATTATAGGGAGACAAATGTCAGCACTCAGTTTCCTTTTCTTTTATAATCAGTCCACAACCTCAGGTCATGGGGTGGTGGCACCCAGATTCAGGGTAGGTCTTCCCTCATGAATTAACCCAGTCTGGAAAACCCCCTACAGACAGACCTAGAGGCTTTTCTCATGGGTGAGTCTAGATCTTGTCAAGGTGGCAATCAGTATTAATGAATACAACTCTCAAGACTCTTAGGGACCTTTATTTCAACACCTCCACCTTGATATTTGCATTACTCCATCTTTATCCTAATCAAGACAGATTAAAGACAAATCTTATATAAGAATGTAAATCTTATAAAATATTCTGACAGCGCATTCCACATTTTGAGACACTAATAAGATTATCATTTATTCTCCTTAAACATCACAAGTGTCATCCCCACTGTCTTAGAGATGGACTGTGTTTCCAGGGAACTGGAATCTGACAGTATTATCATGTTAGTTTTCTTTATGATAGCACAGGCCTACAATTACAAAGACTTTGGTAGCTGATGCCAGAGGATTTGTGAGCTCAAAACTGTAGCCTATAGAGGAAGTTCAAGGACATGCTAAAGGACATTATGGAGGCTTGTCTCAAAATGAAAAGGTAAAAAAGAAATTCTAAGTGTATAGGTCAGTGGCAAAACACGCCTAGAATGTCAAAGGCCCTTGGTTCACTACACACTGTGACAAGAAACAAACCCTGAAAGTCATATCTGGATTGTGTTTGTTTATGCCCTTCTACAATCTAAAACTTAGAATTTTGAAGAAGAAGATAAGAGGCAGCATATGGTTATCTTACACACATTTTATACACACAGCTTCATTTTATGAATGGAAGGACAACTGCATAGACACTGTGGAATTTCTCCTTTTTTTTTTTTTTTAAGCAGGGTTTCTCTGTGTAGCCCTGACTGTCTGGAACTCTCTCTGTAGACCAGGCTGGCCATAGAGATCTGTCTGCCTCTGCATCCCAAGTGCTGAGATTAAAGGCATGCACCACCCCCACCTGGCAACACTGTGGAATTTAAATGTCTTGGCTTGCATACCGGTTCAAGACTATGTAACTACAATTTGAGGAACCCTGTCCTTTGGTTCCTGGGATGTTGATCCTATGGGAAGTCAGAGTTTATGAAAGAGATTTTGAAAATTAGGCATTTTGATCATCATCAATGTAATCCATTCATTCTGTTTATATATTTTACATGGCTATTACAACTTTTGCAAATTTAATTACTTCACTCCAATATATGAATTTTTAGAGAAAGGAAAAAGTGGTCTTCATATTTATATAATATTTAGCATGGACTCAGCACAATTAAGTATTCAGTAGCCGTTTCAACTCAGGAGATGAATTCAGGGGAGGAAATACAAGGGTTGAATTATGGTGCACACTCCCTAATAAAGATGCACTCTGTATGCAAAGCTCCAAAGCCTATGACCTGTCAGTTTTCACTTACCAGAAGGAAAGTGTTGAAATATTTCTACAAGGGATGACAAAACAAACCGTAAAATGTTTTGGTTATCACTGATGCTTTCAGGGTTGTTTACTCAGAAAGCACTTTTGACATTACAGCAAAATTGAGCAATTATCATTACAAAGGAGAAAGACACACTGCATTGATATTACAAGTGATTGCTGCCCTCAAACTGTGTTCTGATAGTTAACTCTTAAATATGTATATGCAAATCAATTCAGAAGAAAATTTTTAATACAGAGATTAGGAAAGATATTTTATTTATTTATTTTTAAAAACAGTTTTAAAAACAATATATCAACATAAATAAAAAATTATTATGGATCAATTAGTTTTTATTGTAGAAATTACTGGCTGGCTTTTTTGGCTACAGAGCAGTCAGAAATCATTTCTAAGCAGCAAGCCTGTCAACTTCAGTGCCCAATTGAGAACATTTTTATTTAAAATGGGTAACAGCAGGCTAATTGCCCCACCAAATACAGAAATTATTATGTCGTTGCAGAAATATTGTCAATGAATACTTATTGAGCATGAACATCCATAGTGTCATATAGAATAGAATTATGGATACTGCTCTCCAAATATCTATGACTTATTTGTTCAGAAATAGCTGTTATGCAAGTCTATGCAGATGTATAAACCTTATGGTTTAATGTTCAGATAGATTTGAGTGTATGTTATTAAGTAAACCATGTTCCCTTTCACAATTGCACCCAATGAGTCTATTGTCAAGTAGAAGCTTTATGAATTTTATTTATTTGTGCCTTTTTCAGAAGCTTTGAACTCTCTACTTGATTATCAAGTGTAGCATCTTAGATATGAAATAAATTCATACCATTGAAAGATTCTGAGATGAGAAATGTCTTGATGTTGCTTTACTGTGAAATAATATTTTTCAATTTTACATTAAATTATTAGAAAAACAAAGTCATTTTTCCTCAATAATCTGTTTCAAGTCAGGTCTTATCAATTTTCAAAATTATTTTGCTAAATTTGTAAGGCTTATGTAGATGTGGAAAGTATGGTTAAAACTAAGTGGATACAGAGAAAATGGATTTCTACTCTGGATTAAAATAATGTAACTGTTTTTAAATTGAAAATGGAAAAGCTCATAATTTATAGCTTTACAACAGGCATTAGGAACACAGCTGTCTGCTAGCATATTGTATCTAACACGTGGTAGAAGCTAACAGGTTAGGATTATCTCATATTTACCTAGTTTTCATGTGTGTGATATATTTGTGTGCTGATGTTTGTGTGTATCTGCATGGATGTGTGTGCAGCTGCATGTACACATGTGTGAAGACCAGAGGACAATGTTACTCTCTACCTTCTTTTTGGACAGCATTCACAGAGGCACTTAAACCTACTGGACATTGAGTTCAAGTGATCTGCCTGTCTCTGACTCTCCAGGACTGAGATTAGAAGCATTTTGCCCAGGTTCTGTTTTGGGTTGTTTGTTTAAGATTTATTTATATTTATTTGTATTGCTGAGTATTCTACTTGCCTATATGTATTCGTACCATGTGCATGCTTGCTGCCCTAGGAAGCCAGAATACGATATTGGATCACCTAGAACTGTTTGTGAGTATTCCCTTGGGTGCTGGGAAATGAATGCAAGTCCTCTGCAGGAGCAGCAAGTGCTCTGAACCACTGAGCCACCTCCCCAGTCTCTGCATGCCCAGTTTGTTTCTTTCTTTTTGTTTGTGCAGTTGCTGTTATGAGAATGCTGATAATTCAACTTAGGTCTTCATGTTGAATGCTAAGTACATTTCAACTGAGCCATCTTCTCGGCCCTAAATATGTTTCTGTATTTATAAATTGTCTCACCTAATCATGTGCAGGAATTATTCATTATATTAATGGAATGGTTTCTAATCTCTAAGGCTTGATTTTTCAAAACAAAGCAGATTGTACCAGGAACCTAAGTCTAAGCCATGGCATTTCCCAGCTTTTAAAGTATGAATACCAGGGAACAGGGATGCAGCACAGTTCACAATCCTTTCCTGAATGCATGAGGATCCGGGGTTGATGCTTTTTACTGTAGGAACTGGACATAGTGATGCGCAATGCAATCCTAGCCCTGGCAAGATGCTTACTTGAGGATCAGGAGGTCAAGGACAGCCTCAGCTACATAATGAGTTCAAGGCCAAGTTCAGCAACATTAGACTCTGTATAACAAACAAAAAACAATAAGTAAATAATAGAATCCTTATTTTTAGAGCAGTTTTATGGTCATAGAAATATTAGGTAGGAAGTAGGGAGAATTCTTTGGTTCTCTTTAGCCCCACAGGTATTGTTCCCCTCTATCAATACCAGTCAGAGAGTCATGCCTTTGCTATAACTGACCTATCCAAATCAACCCATCACTACTGTTCAACACCTTTAGATTCAGCAGTTCTTTGCCTGGTCCTGTGCATGCTGCTGATTTTGAAGAACGTAAGAAAGAATGTATACTCTGCTATACGTCACAGTTGGTCCTCTTACTTGGTCTGCTCTTCCCTGTAGTCACATTCTACCCGTTTGTACAGCCCTCTACTGTAGTCTATCAATTTATCTTTAAAATCTGAACCTTCCAAATTGTCATATATAGACTTCTAAAACACACACAAGATCTACATAGGTTCAAACCAGCCAAAATCCAACTAATGAGAAGCAGAAGTAGACACAGAAACATCCCTAATCAATAAATTATTTGCAACTAATGCCCGCTGGGAAGGGGAAAATCAGTTTTCTCCAATGGAGTGTCAGTTCTGGACTCCAGGGTAGGCCCGTACTAAACAGACTCCAGGGTATTGATGGACATTTTGTTTCATTTGGGTTTGTTTCTGTATTTTTGTTTGTTGTGATATTCTTCTTTTGCTGTTGTTGTTTTGAGAGGGAGAGAAAGAGAAGTCATGAAGTAAGGTATAAGAGAGGATCAGGGTAAAGTCTGGAGAGGGGAAAGGACACAATCAAAAATATATGCATGGAAAAAAACTTAAGTAGAAAAAAGAAGACAGAAAATAACTAGAAAGGATTTGCCTCAGGTTTATCTCATTGCATAAGCTATCTGTTTTGAGATCTTGGATGGTGTATTCATTACTTTTCCATTGCTGTGATAAAACACTATGACCAAGACAATTTGTAGAAGAGTTTATTTTGCTCTACTGTTCCAGATATGTGAGTCCATCATAATGGGGAGGCACAGTAACAAGAGGTACACATGGCAGCAGAAGCCGAGAACTCACATCCTAAAACACAGCATGAGGCAGAGAGAATAAATTGAAACAAGGCAAGATTTTTTACTCTCAAACTCTGCCTCCGGTGTCATATTTCCTCCACCAAGGTTGAAATAGCTAAACCTCCTCATGCAATGCCACCCACTTGGAAGCAAGTGGTCAAGTGCCACAGGCTATGGAGGACATTCCCACTCAAAACAGCACAGACAGATGGGTAGTATTGGAGGTAAGCTACCATTCTGAATTCTTTTTTATGTACTCCCACTCAGGAAAATTCCACAGAGACTGTGAATAAAATAACTTTTCATTTTACATACAAATGTAACTGATTATTTGTCTTGAACATAAGATAGAACCAAATCTCAATTCCTCTGCATCTCACTGTTGTGTTCAAAAGAGACAGTTTGAATTTTAATTCAGGACCATTTTTTGTGAGAAGGTTTGATAGTCATTAAATGTGTACCATTACAGTAATGCTTCTAATTGCCGTATGTAGCCATTCTACTCAACCACCAAGATGACACAGTATAATTATTCACATCATGAAATTAGAATGTACAATTGTGAGTGAATCATAATGACGTGTATGAATATATACACATGAATAGATACACTGTATTATTTGAAAAGTGTATTTTTATAGTTTGGTTTGTAGCTAGTGAATGAGTAGTACAGAGGTGATAGACATAGCAGGAAAAATATCTGTAACATATCAATCAAAAATGTAAAAAGAATGGATATGAAAACAAGATAAGAACAATGAAGGAGTCCTTTCAAGGTCAGGACCTCCAAACTGCTGAACCCTTACAAGCTACTTTATACTATGAGAATAGATTAAAATGCTTAGTGCAAAATTATTAATATGGTTCATTGAATGAAAATGTTCATTTCACTTAGTATTGTTCTTACTGTTTCATCTATTTACACAGTAAACATCATCAAGTGACTAGGGTGTTGGCAATATTTGACCCTTATTGGAGCATTGGATATGAGAGACATAGACACAGGACTATAAGCAACATTGAAACTGTCTAGGAGAATTCCAAGTATCTATGCAAAACAAAGATGGACATCAGTCCTCAGACACACCCTAATCTTAAAAATATTTTTAAAAAATGATCGGGGGTAGGTAGGATTAAGGTTGATGGACATTTAATCAGTGGAGTTCGCTGATGTGATCAATACCAGATATAAAGTTATATTCATTTTGGCAAATACTTTATACATGTTTGATGATTCTATAAGATTGAAGTGAAGCCAAAATTTCTTATGTTGTGCAAAGGATTCGTTGGTCACATCACATGTCCATGATAATGTTGATGTAAAGATACTGCAATTCCCTCAATTATAAAAATGCTTAGCACACAAAATCATGCATGTTATATAATACTTGATAATAAACCATTTTACTGACCCTTGTAAGTGGTATGCTATTTTTTATTAGACTGCTCTCTCTCTCTCTCTCTCTCGTGTGTGTGTGTGTGTGTGTGTGTGTGTGTGTGTGTGTGTGTGTGTATGAGTCTAAGTATAAAACAGCCCTAGTCAAGCTAAGGTTGTCCAGAAGAAGACACTATGACAGGATATGGCACAACCTCAATGACCATGAGCAGATATGGAAGACAGATAAACATGGTTCTGATTCTCAGAGTCCTAGACTAACATCTATGCTTGTGTCTCCATTTTTATCAAAAAACAACTTAAAAGTAAGATGTCTATATAGAAAAAAGGTATAATAATAGAATAAATATATAAAGTATCTTGTTATGGCTGTACACTGTGTTTCTTTCAATTTAAGAATTACTAATTGGACTCAGCAGGCTAAAAAAAGTATATCATGTTAGGAGGCAAGGTGTGTGGTGAGCCAGGGTGGTGGTGGGTATAATCAAAATTAATTATATACATCTATGAAATTCTCAAAAGCAAAATTATTTTTAAAAAAGTATTTGAAGTATAAAGGACTGCATATAGTTATATACATAAAAATCTACTCTAGGCTAAGATCAAAACACTAATAATACAGTTAAAATTATTTTGAAGTAATTTTACAGTAATCTAAACATGCAATGTTGATATTCTTCAGTGTATGGCAATGACTCGGGCTCTACTTTTTTAATACCCCATCATTTATTGACCCAGTACTACTTCCAGGCCACTTTCTGCTTCTTAAGCTGCATTTCAGAGTCACTGACCTATACAGGGACACAATTTTTATCTTGTTATTTCATTGATGCCACACATCTTCTATATTTGCATGCGCTTACTTACACAGGTCCTATTGTGTAATTATTGTCAATACTACTCCTGACAGTAGGTGTAGCTTAGGAAGGATAAACCAAACCGCATTGGAGTGTTTGTGAAGCAATAATGTCACATGTAAGTACATTTTCCCAGAACATATCCCAATGGTTAAATGGCACATGAATTTATATATGCATTATGTGGAATGATAGATATCTGTACCTGTACATGTATGATTTATCTTGGTATGTATGTTGTCGCCTAAGATCTAACATTCATGAGAGTATTTATATCTAATAATGATACAGAAATTATTATGTAGTTTATACAAATGCCCCATTGGGTAATGAATATTCACCTAAACAGAAAAAATATGTTATTGAATATGGACAAATAATAGGTTTGAGCACCATTTTTAAATAAATCCCCTCCTGCTAACCAGTTCTAAAGAAAGCATATTGGTGCTTTGATTGTCTCCAGTAATATAAAAGAACTTGCACATGTTAGTTTGGAAGAGGGTAATTTCACAGAGCCCATCTCTTGAATTAAGCTGCTACAAGAAACTACAGGCTGTGGAAAGAGAAGTAAGCCCCATGGATGAACCCTTAATTGGTTATCCAATTCCAAGTGGTTGGCAATGAACTCAAGCACACATAAGCAACACTAAACAGATTCAGTAGACTGTACTTATATATTTATCTGTTTAGACAGATGTATAACAACAGCAGTTAAAGAAAAAAAGGCCATAAATTTGAGAGGGAGCAAGGGGGTGGGGTAGGTGGCAGTGTTCGGTGAGAGGAAAATGTAAGAAAGAAATATGTAATATTAATTTAATTGTGAAAATTGTATTATATAAAAAATAAAATTATAAACTGCTTAAGCAATTTTAATTTTGTTTGTGACTGGTAGTAAGACCATTTCAAACAGAATTATTTACAAATTATTTTGATATTTAAAAGAGAACTATAAAATGAGTGTGGTAGAATTCCTCTCTTATTCCAATAAATTAGAAACCTAGGCAGGAGAATATGGGGTTTGAAGCCAGCCTAGAAAACAGAAGTATTGAGGCAAGACTGGGATATATATTGAGAGTGTGTCTCTAAGAAAAAGGTGAGCCTAGACTCCCATACTCACTGAATTAACAAATGAGAAATGTGAGCTGTGACCAGTTGAAAAGTCTTGCTACATTAACTTGACATACAAATATGATGGGTTAAATACTTGAAGGCTAAAATTCTTGTTCTAAAATGCTGCTATTATCACTTTATTTTCTCATTTTTAGTGTTCTAATTCTTGACACGCAGCAAAAATTGTTTCCCAGACTAATTAACTAAGAGGATAAATCAAAAGATTATTTCCTTAGAAACATTAAAAATGTGAAATTAAAGTAAGATATAATGTAATATAGATGTTGTTATTTAAGTCACATGATTAAAATAAAAAAGAAAGAAGTGAAACTAAGAGAATGTTTAAGAAAGAAGCAGGACCGACATGACAATGTGAAGAACTTCTATGGCCATACCACCATGAATGCACCTGGTCTCATTTGTTTAAATCTTCAATAAATTGAGTTAGAGAATTGCAACAGTGACTCAAATATAGAAGCTCCTAAAATTAAATATAATGGCTATAAGACCTGGAAAATCCCAAGACACAGTTCATATATTCACTACAGAAAGCGATACCACAGTAAGAAAGTACTCAGCCCTCAGACACAGAGGGTCTAGCACTATGTTTCATGATAATAATGGTGGACATAAGTTTGTTTGGGAGAAAGTCATCAATATTTCTAATGCATTAATGTGTGCATTGCTTTATTAGCATAGTATTTCAATTTTTGTTTAATTATTTAGGCATGCAGTCAATGGTTACACTGGAAAGCATTAATAACATTGGTAATATAAAACACTCACTAAAATTATAGAGATGAAGTGTGGACTAGCTGCCAGATAGAAGACAACTGAAAAACTAAAACTTTAGAACTAAGGATTTACAAGGCCTCTTCTAGGTACCAGAAAAATTTCTAAATACTTTAGTCAGTAACTTACATGACTATGCTTCTATCTGTCTGTCTGTCTATCTATCTATCTATCTATCTATCTATCTATCTATCTATCTATCTTGTCTATCCATGCATCCAAGGATAAGGAAACACAAGTTAGAAAATGTTCCACCAGACAAAACAACAACATCAAAACCCATTTGTTTTAGTTTGAGAGGTTCCTAAAGACCAACCTGCATTTACTGATTTAGGTTGAGAAGTGACTGGAAAATTCACAAGAGCACTGGGAGGCCACAGCACACATCTTCTCTTTCAGGAAAGACTTGCTTAGCACTTGCAGTATATTCACCACCAATTCAGGAATGGACTGGATAAGCTTTGTGGGGGAGGGGAGGTCAACAATGCGAACCTGAAGAAGACAAACATCTCTGTCCCTGTGGGATGCTCTGTGGGAACTTGGCAGCTAAAAATGTGGAGAATAGTGCAGAGGATGGAGGCCTAGTTGTGAAGTTTCAAGGGAAGTTTCAAGACACTATCAGACCATTTGTTATTTTGATTTAAGATTCTGTGGTTCTGGTTAGTTGAAGCTGAAGAATCAGCTGTGATTAACAAGATGCCAGAACCACTAAAATGAAACCTTTGCATTTCTGGGACAATTGATGCTAGTGAGCTGGAGCTAATAAATTATTTGTGATTAAGAAAGAGACCAGAATCACTGAGGTGATCTTCTGAGAAGTATTTCCTGAGAGCACAGAGAAGTTATGTTCCAGAGCAGCTGAGTGGGCCAGGCAAACATCATGTCAGCCTGCCCTAATAACTCAGTCAAAAATTAGGCCTTAGTCCCTGCTTCTTGGAACTGAGCAGGCAGTTTATGAGGAAGCCACAAACAAAGGACAATCAATCTCCAATACCCCAACACCAAAGATGAGGAGGCCTGGTACTATATGTACGAGGCCTGAGCCACAACAGTGATAACCAAAGTTCAAAGTGATAACCAAAAAAGGACAAAGCCTGGAACTTGTCCAGGCCTGCCCCAAAATGGAAAAGCTATAGCCTTAACTACCCCTGACTATCCCTAGCCAATTAGAATGTTCTAATATCATTGCTACTTGTTTAAGCCAATCATATCTGAAATGACCTAATTGCCCTAGGAACTCCCCTTGGCTGTGCTTAAAAGGAGCCTGCAAACTCCTCTTGGGGTCATCGCCATTTTGCCTTTATGTAGAATAGGCGGCCCTAGCATACTGGAATAATAATGTTCTTGTTGATTGCATGCGTGAATGGTGGTCTTTTGTGGGACTTCTTCAGCACCATAACAATGGCCAAGGTTGTACCTCATGCTGGCATCCAGACTTGGTAATGTGTAAGTGTCAGGCAGGTGGTACTGGTTTTGAAGGCATGAAGGGGTTATGAAGAGCAGCTGAGGCTTGGCACTGTGAGACACCAGGAGTTGCTATAGGTAAAAGTGCAGCTCAGTTGCAGTAGAAGACCCCAACTGTTTTGGAGATGCCAGTACCATGGAATGATCACCAAGAACAGCAGCAGAAGTGGAGTGGAGCCAGTTGGAGCCTAAAAGACAAGCTCTATGTGCTGCAGAGTGTAGAGCCAGAGAAGTGACCCAAACCCTTTGAAGGAATTCAGAAGATTTTGAGTGGATCCCAGACATTGGACAGTTGAAATTTGGTTTTGATTTGATTTGATTGTGATTGTGGTCTGATTTTTCCCTCAAGTAAGAAAGTATTTTGCTGGAGTCAACAGTTGAGGGACTTTTAATTTTAAAAGACTTTGGATTTTGAAAGAGATTGACTATTTTAAAGGGACTGAAATTTTAATGTGTTTGAATTTGTAAAGACTGTGGGACTTTTAAAGTTATTTATGTTTTTCATGTGAGATCTTGGGGATGAATAAGAAAGGAAGGGTTATGGCTTAATAGTGATGTGTTTATGTGTCAAGTTGACAAGGGGTCAGTTGTACTGAATGGACATATGAGTCATCAGAGAGGAAGGAGCCTCAGTTGAGGAAATGCCTCATTGAGATCCAGCTGCAAGGTATTTTCTCAATTAGTGAACAACAAGGGAGGGCCTAGTCCACTGTGGATAGTGCCATCCCTGGACTGTTGTCCTGGGTTCTATAAGAAAGCATGCTGAGCAAGCCAGGGGAAGCAGGTCAATAAGCAGCACCCATCTATGACCTCTATATCAGCTCCTGCCTCCAGGATCCTGCAGTGTTTGAATTCCTATCCTGACTTCCTTCAGTGGTGAATAGCAATGTGGAAGTGTAAGCTAAATAAACCCTTTCCTCCCAATTTGCTTTATGGTCATGGTGTGTCCTCGTAGCAGTAGAAACCCTAAGATATGGGGATTTTATGGTTTGATACAAAATATTAGAGAAATATAAAAAGTCAAGAGATTGGATAAATCTATCGAATAAGAAATCAAAGCATAGATGCTCCACTGGAAATCTACTGGTGTTTGCAGAAAGAGAAGGACATGGATGCTAAACTTGAATTGCCTGAATAGAAAATCTGTTAGAACTGAAGAAAACAATTAATGGATAATTTGTGAATGACAGAATTAGTGAATATATTATACTTTCATGATCACTTTTATAGTTCTCTCACTAAAGTTGAAAATATTTTCCTTTTATAAGTTGACAAGAGTTCCACATAGTTATAGGGTGCACTATGGTGTCTTGAAGTGGGATAGTCAACCAAACTAACTAGTTTATCATTTTACTGGTTTATCAGTAATCTGTAGTACGAATTATTAGAAGGTCTTATTAATAAAAACAAACCTGGGGCCAGCTATTGAGGTGAACACTGAAAGATCAGAGAAACAGAACAAGCCACAGCTAACTTCACCTCTGCCAACTTCTCTGCTGATCTTGTTTCCTCAAACTGGAAGCCTCCAAGTCCTCACCCGAATGGATCTCAGCTGAACCGCTGCTCAAAAGCCTAAAAGCTTAAAAAGGCTTTATTTAGTTCCTGGTCCTCATACCTTATATACCTTTCTGCTTCCTGCCATCACTTCCTGGGATTAAAGGTGTGTGTCACCATGCCTGGCTGTTTCCAGTGTGGCTTTGAACTCACAAAGATCCAGATGGATCTCTGCCTCCTGAATGCTAGGATTAAAGGCGTGTGCTACCACTGCCTAAACCTGTGTTTAATGTAGTGGCTGTTCTGTTCTCTGACTCCAGATAAGTTTATTAGGTTGCACAATATATTGGGGGACAATGTCACCACAGTAATCCCCATCACATTGATAAAATAATTCATATTTTTCAGACATTATTCTAATCTCAGTCAGATTTCAGGGACATGAATTATTCTCTACAGACTATAAAATAAAATTAAAACATAATAGTATAATCTTAAATGTAATTTTATATAACTATATATGCAATTCAAAATAATAAAACAGCATAATTTATTTTTAGTTCACAAGCCGTTTGTACTGTTGAACACAACATAAAGTGATTGGACCATCACTCTCTTCTCATTAAAGTGTCAAGCAGCTCAGGCATGGAGACTCACACCTGCAGTCCGAGGCTATGTAAAGAGTTCTAGGCCAGCTTGGGTTACAATGTGAGACTCTTGTCTAAACACAAAACAACAGCAGCAGCAACAACAACAAAACACCCACAAAAAAATAGAAAAAGATGACTTTCTTTTTGGATCCAGCCTATTTGGTGTTCTGTAAGCTTCTTGTATCTTCATAGGTATTTCTTTCTTTAGGTTAGGAAAGTTTTCTTCTATGATTTTGTTGAATATATTTTCTGTGCCTTTGAGTTGGTATTCTTCTCCTTCTTCTATCCCTATTATTCTTAGGTTTGGTCTTTTCATGGTGTCCCAGATTTTTTTTCGTTTTGTGTTACGACTTTTTTGTCTTTAGTGTTTTCTTTGACTGACAAATCTATTTTCTCTATTGTACTCTATGTACTGCGTACATAGTATATGTAAGTAAAGGTGACTGAAGAATTACTCACAGGAAAAGAGTACAGTATGTTTTGTTGCTTTGTATGTTTATTGAGTAGATGTTTCCAGGTACTGTTTTAGATGCTGTAGGTAGAGAGGTAGAATATAATGTGAAATAACCATTGCTGGCTGTATGAAAAGGCTACAGATGGCCTTTGTGAGAAGGTGAGATATGAGCAGACACTGGAGAGTGTAAAGGAGCAATAGTATGTTTATCTGGGAACACATTAGGTAATGGAAGAACAAGTTAAATAAAGGCTATGTCATAGAATTAAATAAATAAATAAATAAATAAATGCACAAAAGAACCGAGTAGCTGCCTTGTCAAAATGACAAGGTGGCCAGAAATGGTGGCCAAGTTTATGAATAAGTGTTCAGTGTCAATTGTTGTCAGGGAAATGCAAATCAAAATCACAATGGATTATCAGGGTACCTGTGTTACCTAGCAAGGAAACTGAATAGAAGCAACAACATGATGTCATTGGTAGGAATGTAAATTGTTTTACCCACTGTAGAAAACTGTATGTTGATTCCTAAAAGAGAAAAAAAATGTGGAACTATTATATATATGACTGAGCAGCACCACATAAAAAAAAAATAGAAAAAGACGTGAGCCGGCTCCAAGATGGCAGCAGGGGTGGCCGGGTGGGGAGTTGAGGCAGAGGAGTTCGAGGATGCTCCTGATGTGGAGCCACTGGAACCCAGGCTTAGCAATATCATCGAGCAGCGCAGCCTTAAGCGGATCTTCGTCGGGGGCAAAGGTGGCGTGGGTAAGACCACCTGCAGCTGCAGCCTGGCGGTCCAGCTGTCTAAAGGACGTGAGAGTGTTCTAATCATTTCCACAGACCCAGCTCACAACATCTTAGATGCTTTTGATCAGAAGTTCTCCAAGGTGCCCACCAAGGTCAAAGGCTATGACAACCTCTTTGCTATGGAGATAGACCCTAGCCTGGGCGTGGCAGAGCTCCCGGACGAGTTCTTCGAGGAGGACAACATGCTGAGCATGGGCAAGAAGATGATGCAGGAGGCCATGAGCGCCTTCCCTGGCATTGATGAGGCCATGAGCTATGCTGAGGTCATGAGGCTGGTGAAAGGCATGAATTTCTCAGTGGTAGTGTTCGACACAGCACCCACCGGCCACACACTCAGACTCCTGAACTTCCGCACCATCGTGGAGCGAGGCCTGGGCCGCCTCATGCAGATCAAGAACCAGATCAGCCCCTTCATCTCACAGATATGCAACATGCTGGGCCTGGGGGACATGAATGCTGACCAGCTGGCCTCCAAGCTAGAAGAGACATTGCCTGTCATCCGATCCGTTAGTGAGCAGTTCAAGGACCCTGAACAGATGACCTTCATCTGTGTGTGCATCGCTGAATTCTTGTCCTTGTATGAGACAGAGCGGCTGATCCAGGAGCTGGCTAAGTGCAAGATCGACACCCACAACATCATCGTCAACCAGCTCGTCTTCCCTGATCCTGAAAAGACCTGCAAGATGTGTGAGGCTCGCCACAAGATCCAGGCCAAATATCTGGACCGGATGGAAGACCTGTATGAAGACTTTCACATTGTGAAGCTGCCACTGTTACC
>CABHPP010133937.1:0-21487 GCA_902168425.1 Peromyscus attwateri
GTTGTACATATATCTTGGGAACCCCTCTTTGGTTACTGTCCACTACCCGTTAAGCTTCAGTGAGCTGATGGAAGCCCACCTCCAAATAAATGAGCTGCTTAACCACCACTTAGTAAATGAACCTGATGTCCACAAGAGCCACTCAGTGCTTTCCTAAATTTAACTGATGAAAACGAAGACGTCTTAAAAGGAATTTAGTAAAACTAGAGAGATGTTGAGAGTTTACCTTTAAAATGATAAAGAACAAGGCAACATTCTCCAGTTATGAATAGCATGCCTTCCATTCCCTAAGGTGGGACACCTCCCTCAGCCTTGATGCAGAGGGGAGGGGCTTAGCCCTGCCTCAACCTGATAAGCCAGGCTTTGTTGACTCCCCATGGGAAGCCTCACTCTCTCTGAGGAATGGATTGGGGGGAGGTGGAGTAGTGGGAGGAGGCAAGGGAGAAGGAACTGTGGTTGGTATGTAAAATGAAAAAAAATTTAAATAAAATAAAAAAAAGAATAGCATGCCTTTACCTTTAGGAAGCCAGAGAAAACTTAGCAGCACATGAGCAGCCATGAAAGGAAAAGGAAAGCCAAGAGTTTGCTCTGTTCCCTTTGTTCTTAGTCAGAACCAATACACAACAAAATGACCAATACATAGTATCCTCAAAATAATAGTTTTGATGAAGGCTTCCATACATGAATATTTTCTAACAAAACGAACACAACGAAACTCTGGTATTTTCAGATGTTTCTGTTGCATCCTGTGGGAAGATGAGACTAGAACTCTTCCCTGGAGCGCAATTGCTCACCACATTTCTTGCTTAAAGTCAGAATTTTCCAGAAATGTCATTCTACCCTGGAATAGAAATTCGCTAGAACAGAAGATACCACAGACCCCCCAGTGCAAAAGCTCCTTGGAAGGCTGAAATGATGTGTCCTGTGCACTCATACTTTCCTATGGCTGACATTAGTCTTTAGCTAATTTTGTCTTAAAGACTTGGCAGCAAGTACCCAGCTCGAAACGAGAACATCGAGCTACTCATGAAAGCAAGAAAGTTAATTTCCAGGATCATGACAGAGTACGCAACTCACAAATATGCTGTCAATTTGTGGCGACATAAGGGGATGTCATGTTTTTAAAGCCGTATTAAGTTAGACAGTAGTGAAGAAAAGTTGCAAATTTTGGTCAGTTTTGAAGCCTGATGACATCTGGGTGTGGAGGAGCAGCTTCTCTCCAGATCGTGAGTCTACGTAATCAATGTGACAAGTAAATTTTGTTCTTTTCATCTGCATTTATATTTGATTCCTTCATTTTTTTTATGTCTTCCTTTTAGAATTGGTTCTAGTAACTATCCCTTCCTTTTAAAACCAACCTCTCATAGTTATTCCTAAAAGCGGATATGACAAAGAACGAACAAAGAGTTAACCTGAAGCAATGGCCTCTTAGCTTTTAATCAGTAAAATGTTGTGTGTCTCCATAAATCAGGTCACTGGGTTGTTTGTCCTCTCGCCTCTCTGATACAGCAAACATAGGACTGACCCTATCACTCCTCCCTACAAGTGAAAATCTGGGCTCGCTCGGCAGCCTTCTCAACACAACTGCCTAGGCAATCACTAGGGGGAAGTGGGAGATGACATGAGGGTGTTCCAACGCTCATCCTGAAGCCAGTCCACAGCACCCTACAGGAAACCTGTGCTCTGTTCTTTAAAAATAGTCACACAATGGCATACAACCCGACATGCCTTTGTTATTTGAGGCAGCAATGAAATTTAAATTATCTGAGGGTGTTTCTTTGAAACCTCTCATGAACATGTCAAGTGATGTCGGTGGCTATTGGCATAAAGTTGGAAGAGGTGGTGGAGCAGGATCCTATAGAAGGAGATGGTTTACAGTCACTGGAACTTTCAACAGACAAAACAAAACGTTTAAGCTGGTAGAGTTCCCAATTCATGTTACAAATAAAGACTGAGTAAATGAATGAAACCAAGTATTCTCTGCTCCTTTCCTCCCAAGACATTCATTTGTTGTATATAAATCTGTTTAATATTACATTATAAAAATAATACAGCAAGCTCTTAAAAACAAATATAAAATGTTAGGAAAATTGCTCAAACTATGAAGGTGTCCATTATTATTTGGATTTTTTTTAAAAAAGCCTGGTAATTGTGACAAGTAGAGAAAAAAAAAAAAAAAAGGCTGCCTCTGCCTCTGGATTTTCTTATTTGTGACCTTTAAATTATTTAGCATGCAAAAAAAGATTGTTTGGAACACATGACACATGAAATGACCTTTAGCAAAGCTTAGGTCATTTTTTAGTTCCAACACAGAGGGGTCATTAGTAAGGACATGTTTGGAAAAAAAAGAGGCCATTTAAGGCAATTTGGATGGTACAATAAGTTCAGCTTGCCTGAAATTAAAATTTATTTTTAAACATGATTCTTTGAGAGCTGAATTCACTTTTATCAATTAAGAAACCACATACAAAAGCCCTTGGCCAGACTTGGCTGCTGACTCCCTAGAATGTCTTTTTGTGTACATAGGGAAGGGAAATCTGGAAACAGTATTAACAATGTAGAGCTTGTTCAAGAAATATAAAATAACAATTAGGAGAAAGCTCTCCTTCTCGTAATTAGAGAACCAGAGTTGTCTGATTAAAACCCATGAACCCTGTTTTGAACAAGGTTTGGAAACAATTATGTTGGGTCTCTCTTACCATGCACGGCCACAGAGGTTGTTTTGTTATTGGTTCCAGCAACATTACTGGCCACACAAGTATATTCGCCTCCATCCTGAAGCCGAACTCTTTCAATATGGAGGCTCCCATCGCTGCGCACAGTTATGTAAGGGTTTTGTACCAACTTTCAAAGGAATAATAAGAAAAGTCATTTAGTTTTCATTAGTAAAGGCAAAATTTTGTCTCAGCATAAATCAGATCTGTTTGTTTTTCTCAACGGAATTATTAAATGCATTATAGAGCAAATTGAGATTTTTAGCATTCTTAGGTTAAAAAAAAATGATCAGCATGAAATGTTCCTAAGAATTTATCAGTCATATTCAATCCTGGTATCTCTCCAGAGTTATACCTACGATTTGCTATCAGAGAGTTATGCATATCCCTGAAAGGGGATGAAAGAGATACCACTGATCTGGTGTTTCTATCTGTTCTGCTGCTCAGGACTCACATTTCACTGGTAGTTTTTTCTTTTAGATGAAACTGTTCTTTCCAGGAAGGTTTCACCAGCCACTAGCAAGCTCTTTGATAGTTTGGTTCTGACACGTAGGCATTTATTTACGCCAAGGGAGTACAACTTCATCTTAGCACCCATCCCAACAGCAGTGGACACAGTATGACGCAGGAATCATGCCAGAGAAGGCTGACAATATTTTAGCATACACGTGATTATTTCTAAACCTGTACCATTTTACATTAGTGCCCAGCTAGCTTCATCTCTAAGGGCATTTATTTGTCCACCAGGCATTCTGTTTTTCCTCAAATTTTTATGTAAAGATGAGTAAACTTGTAATCCCTCATATGGAGGCAATTCACTTCTAATGAGTACTCCTAGAAGACAGTGAGTCTAGATTCACCAGAAAACAGGGGAAGTGGTCTGAACCAGATGAAGTTCTGTCTCAATAAAGTACACATTTATGGAAATTTTTCATAGAACTGAAATGCTGCCCACATCCTATCCTAACTAAAAATTATATACTGACATTCAGTAATATGCTAGGGATCTACCTTCCTAAAATAATCCATCGAAAAAGAAATTTAAAGCTCAACATAAAAAAGAGTAGTAAAAGAACATTAATATTTAAAGGAATATTACTATTTCATAGTGTTCTACACAGAATGGTATAAAATATTTAAGTACTGAGCAAATATTATTAGCTTAAATATTTTACATATTCCGAATGCAGTTTATTAGTAACATTAAATTTAATGTGAAATTATAAAAATTATACTACCAATTATTTCTTAAAAATTAAAGCGTCAGGTAATATAAACAGCATGAGCATAGTAACAAAAAAGGAAAGCCCTTGGAGCTAGAGAGATGGAGCAGCAGTTAAGAGCACTGCTCTTGCTGGGCGGCAGTGGCACACGCCTTTAATCCCAGCACTCAGGAGGCAGAGCCAGGTGGATCACTGTGAGTTCGAGGCCAGCTTGGTCTACAGAGCAATTTCCAGGACAGCCACCAAAACTACATGGAGAAACCCTGTCTCAAACAAACAAACAAACAAACAAACAAACAAAAAGAGCACTGTTCTTGCAGAGGCAGCTGAGTTTAGTTCTCAAAACCCACGTAAGGTGGCTTCCAAATGCTTGGAAGTCTCTCTTCAGAGATCTGACACCTTCTTTTGGACTCTTACACACACACACACACACACACACACACACACACACACATACACACACACACTAAATAAACAAACAAACAAAAATGAAATAAATCTTTTCTTCAAGAAGAGCTTTGGTGTACTTTTAAAACATGTTTACATGTTTATGAAATCAAGCTTTCAGTGTTTGGGACGTAATCCATTAATTCTTAGGAGAAAATACATAAAAAGGCATATATTACCATGGCTGAGTTCTTCATCCACCGCCGTTCTGGGATGGGATTTCCAGCCAACAGCGTACAAGGCAGAGTTAGCTGCTGTCCTTCAATAACACTGGCCACAAAGGGGCTGATGCCAATAAGTGGGGCAACTGCATCAAAGAAAGAACACTTAGCTTCATCCAAAAAGGGGTGGTGGTGGGATTATTATAAGCAAGATGACTACAAATCACGTTGTTTAAAACTGGAGTTTTCAGGAACAGAACTTTAAAGTGAAAATGGAAAAGAGCTTGAATGTGGAAGGAACAGATCCATCTAAGCAGAAGGAATCGGGGGAGCATAGGTGGTCCTGTAGAAATATCAAGAGGAAAGAGGAAAGTCTACATACAAAAGGCCAGCAATGTCAAGGCAAGATGCTTGCAGCTACACATCAGGATGGAGAGTATCTGGGAGTGCTTGTGAGTGGAGACACGGAATCATCAGAACCCAGTCTCGTGGAAATAGCCAGAAACAGAAGAGACTAGGTACAGGAGGGATCATCAGGAGCCTGCCACAGCAGCACAGGCAAATAAAACCAAGGTGAATTTGCTGAGATGGAATAGTAAAGAAGCATGGTAAAATTATGCTTTCCTAGAATTTAACAATAAAACAAAATATGAGAAATTACCACAGAATCATTAACAGATACTACTCAAAAATGTAGGTATAGACAGATGAATGAGGACACACAGAAAATTCTATGAAACAGTATTAATGAGATACATGCAGTAAAGTATTTAAAATCACATTTAAGACTGTAATAATTTGAACTATATAATTCCAGGAAAAAACAATTCCAAGAAATAGATATAGAAATATAAATTCAGTATGAGAATAAATGGTTTAACCTGTCAGATATGACTACTCAGTAAAATATATTAAATCAAATACCTCACCAATATACAAATACCTCACCAATACAACAGAAATAAGTTGTATTCTATTCTAACTTCACAACTCATAAACACAATTTTATGTGGACTGAAGTGATAAACTTAAATCAAAAGCCATCAAAAACACAATTTGTTTATGTGTGTGTGCACATGTGTTTTGTGTGTGTGTGTGTGTGTGTGTGTGTGTGCGCGTGCGTGTTTTAAAATGACCAATAATGAAATATTATTGCGTTACGTCACAAACACTGAAAGCTCTTTAAGTTATTTATAGTTGTAACATTGTATGAAATATGCATAGGGACACAGGGACACAAACCTCTACCTGGATTTAGAATAAATAAAAACTGCCACATGCAAGGGATGACATCATCAACATCAAAGAGGTCTGAAGCTTTTGAAGAACATCGCCTCTAGAAAGCTAATTCATCTTACCAAGTCCTGTCACTGTTACGGTTGCTTGGGACTGTATTTTTCCAAACTGGTTTTCAGCTTCACAGATATACGTTCCTTTATCATTTGCCCACAAATCTAGAAAGAAGAACGCGTTTATTCACTCAGGAACATTATGAAACCTTGACAGTGCACCAGGGACGGTGCTGAGATCTGTGACAGAAATCACGTGAGCACCTTCTGGCCACTCCCTTCTAGGGAAGGAGACAACGAACTCAGCCAACCCAGCAGGGTAGCAAATTCTCTATGAGCTTTATATGATGAGCTGTGGGAGCACAGACAGGAATGACTGGATGATCATACGTGGGGGAGTTAGAAATCCACGGTGGAGGTAAGATCTTAAGCATAGTTTGAAGAGCATCTGGACATAAAGTCTCAACGACATGACTGCCCAAATGTGGGCTGAGAAGGGTGACACCAACGAACATGCCAGATTGGACAGAGAAGAGCCTATCAGGCCTCAACTGTACACAAAGAACTATTGGCAAGTGAGGAAAGCTGGGAACAGGAGAGCTTCCAGGGAAGAGCACACCAACTGGTTGTCTAGTGCCAAATATCCATATAGGCAACATTACATGACCTGAACAGGTTATATTTAGGAATATATATGTATATCCACATACATACATGCATGCAATAACAATTAGCTAAAAAAAAAGAAGGCCATGAATTTGAGGGAGAGAGGAGAGGGATATATGGGGAGTGGGGTGGAGGGAGGAAAGGGAAGGGAGAAATGTCATAATTTAATTATAATCTCTAAATTTTTTTAAAAAATAAAAAGAGCAGGTAGAAGACAGGAAGAGCTGTCCACTCATGGTAAATGATAAATCAAAAGCAGAGCTTGAAGGAAAGCAGGATCTGTTCAAAGGGTAGGAAGCTATGCCAGCCTGGGTACACTTAACGCTGTTTGTAGGGGACATGGTTTAGCTGTCCCAGTAATGGACAGAAACTGTTTGCATTTAGGGAATAAAAAAACTAGAGAGATAATACACAGAGTAGATTCATAGAGAAATAGTGTCCCAAGCCTGGCAAGAATTATGAAGGCTCCACTAGAAACGTGTAGATTTGAAATATATTTATAATCATGTAAGCCTAATTCCACATAAGGAGAAGACATAGCTATTCATCGAGGTAGAAAACTACCAGATGCTATATTCCACACTGAACTGTGGGGTCCTCAGTGAAGGGGTATAAACTCACATGCATGCTGTAGAGACACCGAGTATCCACATGTTAAAAACACGTATTTTTAATACAAGTTGTTTTTCCCATCCTTCTTTTTTTTTTTTTTTAGTTTTTTTCGAGACAGGGTTTCTCTGTGTAGCTTTGTGCCTTTCCTGGAACTCGCTTTGGAGACCAGGCTGGCCTCGAACTCACAGAGATCCGCCTGGCTCTGCCTCCCGAGTGCTGGGATTAAAGGCGTGCGCCACCACCGCCCGGCCCCATCCTTCTTTTTACTGCATATTGGATATTGATGTAATTTTTATTATGTCATCAGAACAAATGCATAGAATTGTTTTCCAAGATCATGAAGAGCATCATGGAGGATGTGCAGCTAAAGACAGTACTGGGAGCAGTTGGGGTAGCATTAGTAACAAGCTGGGAGGCATGGTCAGGAGGATGAAGCCAAAGCCTTTAAAGTGTAGTTCTTAGCTTGTAAGCAATAAGGAAACCAAAATAAGGTTTTCAAATACAGGAATAATTTTAATTTGATGCATATTGTAACCAAGCATGTCCAGTTTAATCTACTAGCAAAATATGAGCATACATATTTGTACGTAATATAGCCTGGCCTGGTGGCGCACAGTAGGCTGAGAAAAGAAGATCAAGGGTCAAAAGCCCTTCTGAGCTACCACGCTGAATCTTTGTTTTAAAACAAGAAAAATAAAAAGCAAACTAAGTAAAAACAAAAAAAACATATGTAGAAAATAATGTGTGTGTATATATATACATATATATAAACAAATGCACAAATACACATGTGCACACACACACACAAGCACACACGCACACATATACATCCTTTAACCTACTTGAAATAAAGAGAGCGCCTGTTCTCAGTTGGCTGATGGAACTAACTGAAAAGGGTCTTGAGAAAACTGGCATGTTGTCCAATCTTCGCCATTTGATCTTTGGTTCTGGATAACCCTGGACATAACAAGGTAATGTCACATTGGAGCCAATTTCCATGGACACATCAGCAGGTTCTTGTATGAAAACTGGAGGTGCTGGAAGACACAAAACACAAAACGTCACTGGTAGAGGATGTGGACACATTAAGAACAAACCTTATTAAATTATCAACAGGTTGAATTTGAAACAAGTCATTATTCATAAAATATGGTAAATTTACCCAATAGTTATTCCTGTCTAACATATGATAGATGCATTTTTTTCTTTATGAATGGGCATTTAGAATAGACACTCAGCTCATGCCCTAGAGTTGTAGGTGATACAAAGATCATCTTAAAGAGAATTATGATAGAAATTTGTTTTCAATATGAGTATATGTTGTAGTGCTCAAACCTTATACTCTCCTAAGTAAGTTGATTTTATAAGGCAATATGATATTTCTGGTGTTTTTCAAGATCTCATTGGCTAGATTTTTGTGTGTGTGTGAACAGAACTATTTTGTTTGTTTACTTATTTATCTATTTATTTATTTAAATCCCAAACAAAGTTTCCTTTTCCTCCCCTCTTCCCAGTTGCCCACTCCCACCCCATCCACTCCTCTACTGTTTCTCTTCAGATACAGGTGGGTCTCCCATGGACATCAGCCAGCCATGGTATTTCAAGTCACAGTGAGACTAGACACCTCCTCTTCTACTAAGGCTGGATGAGGCAATCCAGTAGGGGGAATGCATCCCAAAAGCAGGCAACACACTCAGAGACAGCTCCTGCTCCCACTGTTACGAGTCTCACATGAAAACCAAGTTGCACAACTGTCACATATATGTAGAGGGTCTAAGTCACTCCCTTGCAGGGGCTCCCTGGTTGACACTTCAGTCTCTGTGAGCCCCTATGAGTGCAGGTTAGTTGGTTCTGTGGGTCTTCTTGTGGTACCCTTGACATCACTGGCTCCTCCAATCCTTCCTCCCCCTCTTCCACAGGATTCCCTGAGCTCCACCTCATATTTGGCGGTGGGTCTCTGCATCTGTTTCCATCAGTTGCTGGGTGAAGGTTCTCTGATGACAATTGGACTAGGCACCTGACATGTTTATCTTTCTGGGTCTGGGTTACATCGCTCAGGATGATCTTTTCTAGTTTCATCCATTTGCCAGAAAATTTCCTGATGTCATTGTTTTTAGCAGCTGAGTAATACTCCATTGTGTAAATGTACCACATTTTCTTTATCCATTCTTCAGTGGAGGGGTATCTAGGTTGCTTCTAGTTGGGGGCTATTATGAATAAAGCTGCTGTGAACATAGCAAGTGTTCACATGCAAGTGTCTGTGTGGTATGGTGGAGTGTTCTTTGGGTATATGCCCAGGAGTGGTATGTTGGCTGGATTTTTAAATGAATTTAATTTGTACCAAAGTATTTCTTTACTAATCCCAATCTGACACACCAACAGCATTTATTCCTGAAATGTAGCAGTGTTTGGTATCGGATCCTTGCTCTTTATATCTCACATTTTTAAGTCAGAGAAATTTGGTATGAGAATCAATAATGTAAGTTAAAATAGCAGAACACATTTATTTGGTAAAGAGAGAATAGTAAGTACTTGGCATCTTGAGGAGAATTGAGACATATAAAGAAATCTACAGATTTACATAATTCTGGTAACTAGGGAAACTGAGAGGAAGAGCTGGAAATACATGAAGGGCACACTTAAGAAAACGCAGGACTGCAATACAGAAAGGATGCTGTTGGGAACCACTCAGGGATGAGGCTCTCAGAAGCTTATGAATAACAATGCTTGAGACATTGGATAAGAATAAATACATGTGATTCTGTTAGAATCAGTGGGAGAAACCTACTCATGTAAAATCTAAGAGATGGTACATTGGAAGTCAAGCATGTGTCCAGGTTTGAAATGACAACAGCTGTCATTTTCAGAGCAAAGTCTTCTGTCAAATAATTTCTTACAAAAGTTAGCTCATACAGAGCCACTATAATGTCATATGACCAAGGAACAACAGAATGCCAGAATTAGACATATAGACAAATTCTATAAAGATATAAATGTGAATTTGAATGATAACAGCAGCAGCTTTGGCCTGAGGATTTTTCCTGGGCACTCTGGCCACTAAGAGTTAATAATACACTGCTTGGGACATGGCAAAATGCCCAGGGTGGTTGAAGATTTTTGTTTTGGTCTAGTGTTCTTGAAGCAACCAAAGCAACCAGCCTGAGAACAGGCTGTTGTACACCTCTAGATTCTTAAAAATTGGGTTATGGAGTTAATGATTAAGAATGATAACTCTGTTTATTAATAATGTCAAAACTCGAGGAAAAATGATTGGAAATGATAACTCTGTTCTGTCATGGTTTATTAATAATGACTAAAAGATGAGCAAAAGAAAGTGAAACACATGTCCAAAAACAAAAATGATATGATCTATTTTTTGGAACATTATGGATGTATCCCTGCTTACTAAATTCAGTATAAATAAAGAAACACTCTAGCTGCTAGTTAGTCAGGCTGCAAGATTCTCCCAACCACCATGGCCTGGCTCATTTCCTTCCTCTGCCAACTCCTTACACCCTCTGCAGGACCCATCCACCACTAGGGATGGCTCTCAGCAGAGTTGAATGAGGAAGATAGGGTTAAAAGCTAGTTTCCATTTCAGGGTCACAATCCTTTGTCATTTTATCGACCTCTCCTTCTCTATGTGTTTTAATAACTATGCATGGACACACTGGCTAGCAGTCTCATTTTAAAAAGATGATGTAGAAATCGCTTCCTTCCTTCTCATCCCACATCTGCAGGTTGGATGTGCAGCTGTCTTCCACCAGTGTTGGTGTTCTTATTTTAGCCTGGAATCGGCCGCCTCTCACTCTGCAGCTTTGTTTCCGTTACTTCCTACACTACACTCTGGAAGTCAGGAATCCTTGCTCTTCTTCAAGTAAGAGCTGACCTTTCTCACTGGAGAACTTGTGTTATTACCTCCCCTTCAAGGGTAATATCTGATGCTGAAATACTGACAACCCTTTAACTCAGTTTCCAAAAGACACTCCTCTATGATGTCATCCCTTGTCATCATAAATGGGCATTATGGCTTCCCTCTTACAGATTTAATACACCCCTCTCTATCAGACCCATGAAATTCTCCAAATACAAACTATTACTTGATTATCTGTTGCTTTGTTTTCCAGACAGCCTATGTTTACAACCGTAGTTTTATCTTTTAATAGCAGCTAATATATTACATGGTACATTGTGTGTGGCCAATGGACACTAGTGAATGAATTAAGTCAGTGTGAAAAGCTATAGTAATAATTCAGACTTGGGTGTATGTGTACAAATGTTCATATGATGGAATACCTCAACCCAGTACATTTGAACTTGCACTTTTGAAAGAAACATGACAATCTCAAAAGCCCTCTTACTTATAAAATGTAAGATGAAAACCTCAATTGAAAAATATGCTCTGAGAAGAGAATGGTTTAGTATCTGTAGATATTTTTTTCTTAATTCGCATACATAGGAATTCAACTTAAAATGACAAATAAACATTTTAAACAAAGTTAATAAAGTAACTCATTGCTTACTTATTTCATTTCTAAACTTTGGTTACTTTTTTTTCCTAGAGTAAATGTAATCATTTAATCTTAAACATGAAGCTTGCTGGGGCATGGTGATACACTCAAGAGGCAGAGGTAGAGGGATCCCTGTGAGTTCAAGGCCAGAGTGTTCTAATAGTTTCAGGCCAGCCAGAGCTACATAATGAGAACCTGCATTAAATAATAATAATAATATTCATCATCATCATCTGAAATATATTTTCTAGAGAAAAGGAAATTAAGTCTAAAATCTCAATATGAGCTAGGCTCAGATTTGGGGAAGATAAATATACCAATGGACAGAAAATAAATTTAAAAACAGTAAAAAAAAATGTATTGTAATTTTGATGGGGATTGCATTGAATCTGTAGATTGCTTTTGGTAGGATGGCCATTTTTACTATGTTAATCCTACTGATCCATGAGCATGGGAGATCTTTCCATCATCTAATATCTGCTTTAATTTTCTTCTTCAAAAGCTTGAAGCTTTTCTCATATAGGTCATTTACTTGCTTAGTTAGAGTTACCCCAAGATATTTTATATTTGTGGCTATTGTGGAGGGTGTTGTTTCCCTGATTTCTTTCTCAGCCCATTTGTCATTTGTATATAGGAGGGTTACTGATCTTTCTGTGTTAACCTTGTATCCAGCCATTTCACTGAAGGCGTTTATCAGCTGTAGGAGTTCCCTTGTAGAATTTTTGGGGTTGCTTATGCATACTATCCTATCATCTGCAAATATCGACACTTTGACATCTTCCTTTCCAATTTATGTCCCCTTGGTTTCCTTTAGTTGTCTTATTTCTCTATCAAGAACTCCAGGTATTATACTGAATAGATATGGAGAAAGTAGAGAGCCTGTCTTGTTCCTGATTTTAGTGGAATTGTTTTGAATTTCTCTATTTACAGACCTTGAAAGAATAAGACTGAACTTCATATAGAAAACCAAAAACCCAGGATATCTAAAACAACCCTATACAATAAAAGAACTTCAGGAGGTATCATCATCCCTGATTTCAAGCTGTAGTTAAACACACACACACACACACACACATACACACACACACACACACACACACACACACACACACACCTGTAAAAACTGTAAAAAGAACTGTAGTTTTAAAAAAGCATGGTATTGGCATAAAAACAGACACGTTGATCAATGGAATTGAAACAAACACATTCATCAATGGAATCGAATCAAAGACCCAGACATAAATCCACACACCTACGGACACTTGATTTTTTTTATAAAGAAGCCAGAAATATACAATGGAAAAAAGAAAGCATCTTCAGCAAATGGTGCTGGTCTAACTGAATATCTGCATGTAGAAGAACACAAATAGACACATATCTATCACCCTGCACAAAACTCAAGTCCAAGTGGATCAAAGACCTCAACATAAAACCAGATACACTGAACTTGATAGAAGAGAAAGTGGGGAATAGAATAGCCTTGAACTCATTGGAACAGGAGACAACAATCTGAACAGAACACCAAGTGCAGGCACTAAAATCAACAATTAATAAATGGGACCTCATGAAACTGAAAAACTTTTGTAAGGCTAAGGATACCATCAATAGGACAAAAAGAGCAGCCTACAGAATGGGAAAAGATTTTCACCAACTCCACATCTGACATAGGGCCAATGTCCAAGTATATAAAGAACTCAAGAAACTAGACATCAACAAACAAAATAATCCAATTTTAAAAAAAGGGTACAGTTCTAAACAGAGAATTCTCAACAGAGGCATCTCAAATGGTAGAAACACTTAAAGAAATGTTCAACATCCTTAGCCATCAAAAAATGCATGTCAAAACAACTTTGAGATTCTGAAATCTTACACCTGTCAGAATAGCTAAGATCAAAAACACAAGAGACATCTCATGCTGCTGAGGATGTGGAGCAAGGGGAACACTCCTCCATTGCTGGTAGGAATACAAACCAGTACAGTTACTATGGAAATCAATATGGCAGTTTCTCAGAAAATTGGGAATACCTCAAGACCCAATTCCACTCCTGGGTATATATCCAAAAGATGCTCCATCTTATCATAAGGACACTTGCTCAACTATGTTCATAGTAGCTTTATTCATAATAGCCAGAAACTGGAAACAACCTAGATGCCCATCAATTGAAAAAAGGATAAAGAAAATGTGGTACATTTACACAATGTAGTATTATTCAGCTGTTAAAAACAATAACATCATGAAATTTGCAGGCAAATGGATGGAACTTGAAACAAACCATCCTGAGTGAGATAACCCAGACCCAGAAAGACAGACATGGTCTGTACTCACTTATAAATGGATATTAGCTATAAAGTAAAAGATAATCATGCTACAGTCCACAGGCCCAGAGAGGCTAAGCAACAAGGAAAGCTTAAAGGGGGATACAAGGATCTCTTTGGGAAGGGGAAAGAAAATAGATTCACAGGTGGACTGGAAGCAGGTGGGGTTGGGAACAGGAGGAAGCAAGTGGTGGGGGAGGGAGAAAATACTGGGAGAAATGACTGGAATTGGGGGCCATTTCAGCAGTAAGGTAGAAACCTAGTGCAATAGAAATTCCATGGAATCTATGAGACCCTAGCAAAGACTCCTAGAAATGGGGGACATGGATCAGCCATCTTCTGTAACCAGGCAAAGCCTCAAGCAGAGGGATTGGGATATCAACCCAGACACAAAACCTCCACCTGCAGTTTGTATGTGGAGTGTTCTGCGACCTAAGCTTAGCAGAATCCTCATCAGAAAGACTAGAGACTTCACCCAGAAACTGATGGGAGCAGATGCAGAGTCCCACAGCCAAACATTAGGCAGAGCTTGGGGAATCCTGAATATGAGGAGGAGAAAGGGGGGAAAGAATAGGAGGAATCAAATGGGTCAGGAAAACCAGGAGAACATGGCCCACAGAATCAATTGACTGGGACTCACGGGGACTCACAGAGATCAAGGAGCCTGTAGGGGTCTCACCTACGTCCCCTGCATATATGTTATGGTGAAGTAGTTCTGTATTCTTGTGGGACTCCTACAAACAGGGCCAGTTTCTGAGTCTTTTGCCTTCTTTTGAGACCCTTTTCCTCCTACTGGGTTACCTTGTCCAGACTTGATGTGACAGTATGCATCTGGTTTTATTGTAGCATATTATGCCATGTTTGGTTGATGTCCCTGGGAAGCCTGCTCTTTGTTGAGGGGAGACGGAGGGGGCATGGATCTGGGGAAGAGGGGAAGTGGGAGGGGAGACCAGAGGGAAGGGAGGAAGGGGAAATTGCGAGAGGCATGGACTATATAAGAGAAAAAAAATTTTTAAATGTAGAAGACTGAAATCCCCCAAGGAAGATTTCCTTTTATTGAAATGTTAAAATATAATTATCAACGAAAAGTGATACACTGGCATGTTCAGAAGTAATAGAGGGAGGGAATTTGGAGTCAGAACAGAAAAGCAAACTCAAGTTACACCCACAAACCTAATCAAGATGGGAGAAGTCATGCATTGCAAAGCAGAATCTCGAACAGCATCAGGCACAAGACATCAGAGCAGGGAACGCAAGCGCTGAATCTCAAAACAAGAGGGAAATGAGAAGACCAGGCCCGAGAGAGCAGCCAGCACCACGTCCACCGAAAAACAAACTTCCAATATGAAGCTAGCTGAGCCAAGAAGACTGAAATACTTCCTCCTCCTGACTGTGGCCAACACAGCCTCCAAGTGAGGTGTTCTGGGTGAGTTGTGACTAGATTAGCAAAACTAGAGACCAGGAGAGCAGTAGGGACCAGCTAACAGTACACATGGCGCTTTTCTAGAAGAGACAGTGTAACTTCAAAGGGTAAGAAGCCACAGAGTGGTTTCGAAGGGCAGTTTCGCTGTTTTTAGTCTGTCATCTTGGGAACGTCATTTCACCCCTCTCCCTGGTTTTAGTTTCTCAAAGAACATCAAGGAAAAACAGTATTTCATAGTTCAAGTTGTCAAAAGAGATGATCTTTACTAATAATGTAGCATGAAATAACTATCTCAATACTAACTGTATTAAACATGAAAAATTACAGAGTTAACTTATTAGATCTTAGTGCTGGAGTATGATATTTGCATCTGATTTCACTTTTGGTCCTTCATACAGTCTCTTAGGATAATGTTTGATCCCTGGTGATTCCCTAAACATCTGTGCAGCTCATTGAGATATGCTTGGGGGGGGGGGGGCGGAGGTAACACCCCAGTGCAGTTTATTGTCTGTAGAGATAACTCTAGCTGTGTAGACTCATTGTTTTAAAAATAAAGAAGTCATAAACCAATTTGCCATCTTGCTGTAAACACTATTCTGAATTATTTTCCTTAACCCCCAAGACAGTTAAATACATATTCCCTCTGTGGCAACTCTTGCATTATGTCAGTCAGAGATTTTCTTTCCCCAAATGACTAGACACATTGCTTTGGTTCCACCAAACCACAAGACACAAAACCACAGTCTAAGACTCAAACCCTGTGTGGTGTGGAATGCTGAAAAAAAATTACTGCCAGGCCAACATTTTGTTTGATGTTTCCAATTCCCTCTTCTTCCAAATGACTTCACAAATCACTACCCGCCTTTTCCAGGGATGAAAAGCATTGGTAACTTTCCCTGTTGACCTGAAATGTCTATAACTTAAAGCCATGATAATGAGAAAAAGGAAAAAGGGTGCTCACTACAAGAAGCTCAAACTCAAAAACAGATTAAACAGTCCTTTTGTTATTTTTTGATCTAGGACTGCTGCTGTGAGGTAATGGGTCCACAAAAACAATCTCAAAGCCCAAATGGCTACACGATATGGATGAAAGCAGGGTTTTGTTCTTAAGTCACAAGCAACTCAGAAATATGCCCAATAACTTTGGAACTCGAATGAATAATTGTATGCACTACTAAGCTTAGTATTTGTCTCCTAATTTGACCAAAAAGGAGTCAAATTAAGAAAATGAGTTTCATATTAAAAGCCCAAAGTCTAATCTTGAGGACTGAGTCATTTTATGTAGGCATTCCAATATCATTTTTGAGACTCAAAGAAAGAAAATAATCATGACATACATGAAATTATACACAAGATATATGTTGCATTTAGCAGTCCCATAGGTAATAGTTAATGTGCCAGGTGTATATAAGTGATAACATCTCATTTCATCTTTCCAATTCACCTGTAAAGTAAATGCCATTTATATCTATAAAATAAGGAAAGCCAAGGGGACAACCTATTTTCTCTTAAGTGCCTATTTTCTTAACCACTGTATTAATTCTGGAGAAAGTTTCAGTCCATGGTGTGTTTTCATTTAAGACTCATACTGAAAACCACAATCATCTCAACAACCATGGTTTGTAGCATGTACACAGTACATCTGCTACCGTATGTAACCATGGTCTCCCATGAGCAGGTCAGTCTACTCACACCTTATGAGCTGCTCTAAGAAGAATATAATGAAGAATCAGAATATTATGGTACATCAGAATCACAATGATGCCAATGTCAATATTATGTGCCAGCTGTTAGCAATGGTCAATGTCACAGCAAGCAGATGACTCGTTTCTGTTGATGGTTCATTCAGAGTGATCACTGGGATCAAAACTGAGAAGCTCGTTGCTTTAGAAGAGTCATGAACGGTGAGGATCTTGAATATAATGGAACCAAATCAAAGTTGAGCTACACGTAAAGAGTGACGTATCAAAAGAAGATACTTGTGGCGAAGTTTCTGGTTATGGTTGATCTTCCCTGTCAACATGACTGGATTTTCAAGCACTTGGGTATGTCTGAGGATGTTTCCAGAGGGGTATACCCAAGGAGGTTAGACCCATTCTGAAGGTGCATGGCACTGTCCTGTGGACTTGAGTCTCAGACTGAACAGAAAGGGACAAAGCAAACTCAGTGCCAGGACTCATCTGTCACTACTTCCTGACCACAGACACTCTGAGATCAGCCACCTCAGCACTCCTTCTGCTGTGTCTCTTCTGCTGTAATAGACTATGGATGCTCAAACTGGAGGAAATGAACCCATTCTACCTTCAGATATTTTTTCAAGTATTTTGTCATAGTAATGAGAAAAGTCACTAATGTATCACCACAAGACACCAAGAACAGATATCACTAGCCTTTATATATGGTGCATTGCTGGACAGTAGAGAGGATCTAGAAAATGTAGAAGCACAAAAATGATTAATAAGGAAACAGTCAGTAAGCAAGGAGTACATATGTGATCCTCAGACTTTCTCAACCATTGGTAATGTTTCTAAGGGATCACTATTTTATTACTAGGAAAAGTTACTGAGGCCATATCTCTGCCCCTATAGAGCTAGAACATGCAAAAGAATGCTGTGGGAATATAAAACATCTCCATGGGAAACTGGGAGAGACAGAACAGGAAGGTGCCAAGAATTGGAACTTTACCCTTACTGTGTTTCTTAAAAACAAGAATTATGTATCTAATGGCCTCCCTTACTTGAGTCTTGTATTTTCAAAATCATTAGTACAGTTGAAAATCTTCCAGGAGAATCAGAGACCCCTCCACCCAACAGTTCCAACCTTATTTCCAAGGTATTTATCTTAATAATAACACAGTTCGGTTATTGTTAAAACACCATCCTGGACATCTTGCACCACTCTGGACCAATTACAGTATTCTATATTAAAATTTCAGGGCATATTCAGCAAGAACGAATAGTGTTCAACAGAGAGCTAAGGGCAAGGAACCAGGATCACAACAGGTCTCAGGAGGGAAGAAAATTAGTTTCCATGAAACAAAATATCAAGCACATAGGGCATAATTTTCACTTAAAGGCTTAAGATAATGGAACTAAAACGGTTTGTAAAAGATTCATTTTTCTTCACTTGTGTTTAAAAAAGCAGTTTGAGCATGACAAAAAAGTTCTTGTACATAATATACAGAAAAGAAAATATAATTTAATGACATTCTATACTTATAAGTTTGAAGAGATGTAAATATTTAATTATCTGTGAAAATTAAGCTGCCACATCCTTTTCCATGAAAAACAAGTTCTGTTTTATTTCTAGTTTCACCACACTGTGTAGAGAATGTTTTTCGTTTTGCGTTATTTTTCTAAAGAGACATGAAATAGATGATGAAGTGAGAACCAAACTTCCTGAGAACACAAATACAGTTGTCATGCACACACTGCATCTTCCATGGTGATTGACATTCATTTGTACTTAGTACTTTATTTCAGACACTGGGGAGTAACTCCTAGTGGATTTTTGAAACTAAAACAAAAGAATAATCTGTTACCTTTGCTGTCATCAACATCTCTAGATTATGGTCTAGGGCCAAACTCTACTTTCTGGCCTCCAGATGTTAATAATTGGGAATCTGATGGCAGAATGGATGACTACTGACAGAAAAATGGCAATAGATGACACATATGGGTGATGCCTACAGTCTCTGAGGTCAGATAACTTGCAGTCAAATACCCAGGCTCTGCCCCTCCCTAGCTTTGTGGCCCTGGTCAAGTGGCTCAGCTTATAGAAGTTTGGTGTTCTTATATTTGTATAAGACATAACCATAGCATCTCCTCTTAATGGGGTTGTGAAAGTTTAATGGGATATCCCATAAAACATTCTTGGCACAATGAATGGTACATTGGAAGCTCCTAGGAATTGCTAGCCACTGTTATGATGTTAGTCATCTGAAATGCCCATGCTGGATTTGCCATTCTGACAAATATTTAGACCAAATAGTTTCACAGTTGATCAACATGGAAAATAACAAGTCAGTGTCAGAAAAAAAAAATGCAACCAATGGACATGAAAGCTTACAGCCTACATCCAGAGTTAGTCTGCCTGTTGCTCTTCCAGCATCATTGATGGCTGCACAGGTATAATCACCAGCATCCAGATCTTGTGTTTCTTGAATCTTCAAAATTCCCATGAGAGGGTCAATACTGAGGAATGTTGAGGGCCTCAATTCAAGATCTCCTAAATCAAAACAACGGGAAGAACATTAAATACAGAAATTTTTACATAGTTTACACTGCCACTGATATGATTTTGTAATTTCTGAATAAGGATGATTGCAATGTTTCAAATTCCAGCTGCACAACAGAGATGCTTTACTTTCTGTGGTCTAGAACCTGGACCTGTAATGAACTGTATACAGCTGCTTCCTCCATCCATTGACATCCAAATAAGATTGAGCTCTTGGGAGCTACATGAAAAGCTGGGGCAGGCTTGAAACCTGAACAGTGGCTTTGCTCAGTAAAAGTGGAGCTAGGAAGGTGAGGGATGATGAGAGGCTTCTATTATCATTGTGGCATGAGGCATTTCAGTGATCTTGGAAGTGCTTGAGGTATCAAAGGTATTAGCTTGACTCTTTATTGAATGGCATCAGTTATAGTTTGTCTTGTGATAAGTCTAAACTGGCTGAGAAATTCATATGAATGCCCAAGGAAGAGGGCTGGTTAGAAAAGGTAGGTGAAAGTTTGCTGAGAGAATGGAAAGAATAGTTAGTTTATATTAGTCTCTTCGGTTACCTCAGCTAAAATCTCATTCATTAAAAGTTTGAATTTGGAGTAATAGTGTGTTTGGAGGAAGCAGAGAGGGATCTCAGTGCAAGGACAGGATGAACCAAGAAAGACTAGCTACATCTGGATTGCCTCTATATGTGGTATGTCCCAACAGAGCCTCTGATCCTCCAAGCACCACTTATTATAGAACGAGATAACACCTCAAAGAGTTATAAGGAAGATTATGCATGCATCTCCTGTGCTTTCCATCTCCCAAATGGTCTCACAGCCAAAGAATGAAAATAACTACAATGACCAGTAGATTTAAAAAGCACATAGCATTGGATATATAATGCCACTTGGTGCATTTTTTGTTTCATTTGTTGTATTAAGGATGATACAAAGTATGTGAGGATCTTAAAATCCCTCAGGAGGTTTGGTGGCCCTTGATCTTAGGGTTTAATGACATTCCCCAAATCTGAAAGTTACTCTCTAAAATGTCACACATCAGTCATGTACCCTGGAACTGAAGATCGCATACACAACTCCTTGCTTTAAATACGCAAAGAGCCCAAGAGCAAGCAGCTCTCTCAAAGGATGCTACAAAGAGCACCAACCAATGAGATGCAGCAACATGTAGACAAATTCTCTTTTGTTTATATAATTTTCTGAAGAGAAGATGTCAAAGAACCTCTAAATTGGAAAACAACAAAATTCCAGTTAGTAAGCAACTGTCAGTGCCTCAAACAAAGAATTTTCCAGAAATCCAATATTTCAACCCCCTAGGCAGCCTTACACTTGCTACTACATACTCTACTCGCAAATGAGAGAGGCAGCAAAAACTTTGTCTAAGTGCCTCTGGGAGATTTTAATAAACAAAAGCAGATGATGTTGACATAACCATCCTCCTACCAGAGGAGGATGCAGTGTGACCTCGATGTTCTTCAAGCGTTAGACTGTTTGGACTAAGATGCATTTAGAATTTTGTAATTTACTTCTTGCTTTTAGCTTTTTCCTGTGTGTCAAAAGACACCATCTGTGTCAGAAGATGAAATAAAGACCTTGTACTGGCAGCTTTTGTTCCAAGTAAAAAGGTTGAAGGAATGATAGTCACAAAAAAGAAAAGAAGGAAGAAAGAAAGAGGAGGGGAGGAAGGAAAGATGGAAGGGAGGGAGAGAGGGAGGGAGGGAGGGAGGGAGGGAGGGAGGGAGAAAGGGAGGGATGGAGGGAGGGAAGGAGGGAGGGAGGAAGGAAGGGAGGGAGGGAGAGAGGGAGGGAGGGAAGGAAGGAAGGAAAAAGAAAGAAAGAAAGAAAGAAAGAAAGAAAGAAAGAAAGAAAGAAAGAAAGAAAGAAAGGAAGAAAGAAAGAAAT
>CABHPP010133937.1:21587-49868 GCA_902168425.1 Peromyscus attwateri
AAGGAGGAAGGAAGGAAGGAAGGAAGGAAGGAAGGAAGGAAGGAAGGAAGGAAGGAAGAAAGAAAGAAAGAAAGAAAGAAAGAAAGAAAGAAAGAAAGAAAGAAAGAAAGAAAGAAAGAAAGAAATTGGAAAGCACAAGCCCAATCAAGGTTATAATTTGTTCACATTTTGATAGTCTTCCTTTTCTTGATTTCTACTGAAAATTATTCATCAAATTATTGAGAAGCCAGAGAAGTACAGTCGGAGTTCTTCTCAGATGGAGTTGTGATGGGGATTATTTAGTTTTAATATTAAATACAATTAGAAGAACATCGTCTTGGTAAGATAGTGAACTTTCAACCATCTGTTTTAGGGTTTTACAATCATCGTTACTGAGGGAGATACTCCCGTTGCTATCATCTCGACTTAATTCTGGACCCTGTGGATGTAAAGTTTAACACTAGCACTTTGCAAATAGTTGATAGTAGTTAACTTATGGCTAGAAATGTTTGTCTCAAGGACCCTCACGTGTCCTCTTAAAAATGACTGAGGAACCCAGAGAATTTTTATTTATATGGATTATATTTATTTGCACTTAATATTTCAGAAATCAAATTGGGAAGTTTAAAAAACATGCGCATAACTTATTTTATTTAAAACTCATGATATATTCTTGCATAGTAAATATATTTTATAAAAATAATATTTTCCCAAACCAGAAAAAATTAGTAAGAAAAGTGGCATTGTTTTACATTTTTGTGAATTTCCACAGTGTCTAATGTCCAGCTTAATAGAAGACAGCTGAGTGTTCATACTTGCTTCTGCCTTCTCTTTATTGAATACCATACATCATGTAGCCTCCAGAAACTCCACTACTCACTCAGAAGACAATGAAAGTAAAGAGCCAAATAACATTTCAATGTTATTATAAAAATAATTTGGAGCATGTGGATCCCTTCAAAGAATAGTAAGGAACCCCCAGAGATTTCAAACTACATTTGAGAACCATCAATCTCAATAAATAAATCCAATTTTATATTTTACCACAAATATCCTTTTCATAAGATTTTAATGGTGTCCCTTATTTTCCCTTAAAACCACTTCATACTGTTCATTTCTAGCAACAAAAGGCCTAAAGTCTTGGAGGGCACTTTGCCTCAAGGGATTTCTTTTCTCCAATGGTCTGAATGAGATTTAAAAAACAAAAAAACAACAACAACAACAAAAAAAAAACCCACTACTTTATTCAAGCAGAATTGCCTAAGAAATGCATTTAAGGAAAAGTTATTCTGAGGGTAAGGCAGGAACTCTTCTACTCCTATGGTTCCTATGAGGTCAGATTTCCTGACCTCTCTATCACCTTGTCCCCAGGACACAAGAGCCCACCTGCCTCCGACTCTTAATGTTAGGGCCAGTCTGCATGAGAAAAGCTTTGGCTCCTAGTTTTCTCCTGGTGATTCTGACCTCTTATGCAATAAACTGCCTACCTGTGGCTGGGAGGGTGAGCTAGCCTGATACGGAGTTCAGGGAAGTGTGTTGTTAATAAGCATCAGACTATGTCTTATGGTATGATGTATCAGTATCTCATACCCATGTGGACTGGAATCCACTGGGATGGATGAGCTGGCCTGATACGGGGCTGAGGGATGTGTGCTGTTAATAAGCTTTTGATTGTGTCTGACAGTACGATGTACCAGTATCTCATGCCCACATGGGTTAGAATCCATTGGGATGTTATTAATTGAACCCACTGATTTGCAGTATCTATGGTGGAGAGAGGAACCAAGTGAATCCCAGAGTGTTCCATGTGGTGGCTGCAAGGTTCCCTAGCTCCTCCTTGTTTTTTGTGGGACAGAGATTGGCATGAAGAATAAGCTTTTCAGATAAGTATGCCTAGTTTGTGAACAAGACTTTCCATGTGATTTTACACGAGGAACCACCCATAGCTTTGGGAAGTTTTACTGCCATCACAGACTGCCGAGTCACACAAAAACTGACTTTCTGTGTCTGTTTCACCATAATCTGAGTTTGAAGTTGTATATTTATTTAACTGGGAATTCAAAGATTTAAGCATTTCTAATAAGTAAAATTAGTTTGTAGTCAGTGAAGTAAGGAACTCATTAAGGAACCTCAACAAGGAACAAAAACCAGAAATTTTTTTTAACCAAGGAAAACATACGAACTGAAAACCTTTGAGCCTAGGAAAGTAAAGAAATGGCATTATTTCCTTACTTTTGATTTATATTATTTAAAAAAAATTTTTACATAAAGCCTTTTTCTTTTCACCTCCTGTTCCCTAAGTTTGAACCCGAGGTGAATTCATAATTTTGTGATTATGACATCAGCCTGTTGCTATGGGAACATCTATGATTTAACAAACAGAATCATAACAACAGCGCTTTGTGCTATTTAGCATTTTTCATCTGAAGATTAAAAAGTATTTTGCAAACAGCATCTCAATAATCCTAGCAACCCCTCTTTTAGAATGTCTAAAACATTTTCTTGATTTTGATCATGTAGGGCTGAGAGGGAAGCAGAAGCAGAAGGTTTTATGTAGATGCAGATATCATCATCTGTGCGTAGACCGAGCTTCACGAAGGCCCAGTAGAGCATTACTGTGCTCTCGTTATAGAATCAGGGGTCTATCTACACATTAAAATATCAGTTCTACAACTGACGAGCATATCTTGACCAGGACATACGCTGGTCTGTCAATTTCCCGTGAGCCTCGGTGTGTATCTGCAGTTGAGCAGGTTACAGAAGGCATCCTTGAGGATTTGTATTTTAAAAGTGTGAGTGCTCATCTCCAAGAAAAGTGAACTAAAACCAGGGAAGCTATTTTAAACGTCAACTGAATATTCTTGGACAGTTTTCTACAGGAAACAGTCCTAAACTAACAAAGAGAATGTTCAGCTGGGTTAGCAAGGCAGACTTCTCCTGCTTTGATTTCACGGGCCTGTAATCCATACCAGATGTCAAATCCTGAAATTCAGAGTTCAGAATTTTGAACTATTGTCTCCAGTGAGATCATAAACACATTTTATAGGCCTGCTAAGTCACACACCAAAACAAATTCTTAACAAATCATTTTTTTTTTAAAGAAAAAACAAACGAAGTGAGGCAAACATGAACATACGGAAGAAATATACCTTTGAACCACTTTACTTGAGGTGGAGGAACCCCAGAGGTTTTACATTCCATAACGGTAGTATCCCCAAGGGCCACCAAGAGCTCACTCTGAACTACCACCAACTTAGGGGCTTCTGAAAAACACAAAGATACAAACAGTCAACATCTAGAAAATGCCACGTGGACCTTAAGTTTGCTGAATGAATCAACGGACCTCACACCAGCATTATAACCCCACTTACATTTATTTATAAGCAGAAAGACACCCTCATTATGTGCATGTGTACACATGCACATGATGGAAACATGAATGTTGAAGCCAAAACAAGGACATTAGACAAAAACAATGACAAAAGCTTGGAAGATGACTCGAAAACAAAGGCGCAAAATGAAGGAAAGTAATAAGGGCTTTTGCTGAAAAGGCAATCTATAAGGAGACTGGGCTCAGACAAGCAAATGCACCTTGCACCCACAACACTAAAAGAATGGAAGAGAAGGGTGATCCAAATCAAAATGGAGTTGAAAGAGGGATAGGGTTAATATGGTCAGCTAAATTAAGATGTGAAGCTAATACAATTACAGATGAATTAAAATCATATTTCCTATGTGATTTTTAAGGGTGTTTATGTTGTAATCTTATTAATTGTCTTCTATTTTTTTCCGTTCCCCCCCCCCCCCCCCTGCCATTCTGATGGTGCCCATTCCTGTGATATGTTTCTTTCTTTATGTTTATGGTTCATGGTGTTTTTCTTAGTGTTTCTTGCTTTATCCGTTGGCACTAGCTCACTGACTCACTTTCTCTTACCTAAATGGTTCGAGACCTTCCTAACTTCAACTGACATTGCTTTAAACAAAACTAGGAGTTTTCTCCCTAAAGATCACGTCATTCCCCTGCTGAATCCCTCCAACAAGCCCTGCTGCTTTCGAGCAGTTTGGCTTTCAAAGCCCATAAACTGCTTCCTTTTCAACTTCACCTGCAGTCGACTTGCTGGCTTATCACTGGGTACAGAGCTCTACTTGGGAGCCCCAAAGACAAAGCTCTCTGCTCTTTCATTCATTCCCCCGCCTTTTCCTTCCTCCCTCTTCCCCAAACTCTCCTTTGCCACAGTGGCTCTTCAAATTCCACTCATTCTTTCAGATTTAACTCAAATCCTATCTCCTTTGGGAACTCTCTGATATTCCCCAGTCAGAATTCATCTTACCTCTGCCAGACGGACACCGGCCCCGGCCCCACATCCCCGAGGTAATTGTCTGTGCTTTGTTTTTATAGTTTTATGTATCAACTCCCGTTACTGGAGCCTTTAAAGAGTAGAGGCTACTACTGTGGCATGGATTTTGGTTGGTTGTTTGTGTTTTAGCACTCGGTCTCCAGCAGAGATTTTTGGCATGCCCTGGGTGTTATACAGCAAAGAAACTTGAATATTTGGCTTCTCTGTGAAAAACATAAAATTCACTTCTGCTGTGCAGAATTCTGTGTTCATCGCTACTCAGATGAGCACATGCTCATCCTCGGCTACCTCCTCACCTGTTTTGCGTGAACATTTTTAATCCTGGTACTTCTGAATCTGAACCTGCTTCCCCTTAAATAATTACTCTACATGTGTCACTCACTTCGTCCAGGCCCTTGTGACATGACATTTATGTTCCTCTGTCACCTTGCATGCCAACTCATTCTCTATTTTTATTGTGGCTTTCCTATACTTCTCTCCTCAACACTGACAGTTTTAATGTCTTACCATGTTTGGAGTCAAGTTAAAGTGAGTGAAAAGGCAGACTATTCATTTATCCAAATAAAGTACTCACAATCTGCAGCCTGACACTGAACACATCATGATATTTTCAACCAATATTAGGAAGTTCAAATTAAACACAGATATGCTCTAAAGTGATATCATTATATACACCTTAATAAATGCCTTAAGTTTGGAAGGGAAAATGGTAGATGAAATATGAAAATAATGATAGTGTCAGTTTTGATTATAAGTAGATTAATACAAAATGAAGGGTGAGATGAGAAAAGACATAGACATTTTTATTTTGAAAATGAAGTATTACCAAAAATAAATCATGATAGGGTATAATTCTGTGGACAGTCTAGAAGTCTTTCACAACCTGGACACTTCCTTGATTTCTGTTGACAGATTTTCTCACTTATGTACAATATTTGCTTTAATTAATATGTGACATGAGTGATAAATTACAATATTGGATACAATTGATATGTAGCATTAGTTCTCAGGAAGGATCTTTCCATCACTTGTGAGGATATTCACCCTGTTTTTTTCATTGCCTTTTAAACTGATTATACTTGCCGATGTATCTGAGAGTAGAAGTCTGCTTATCAGTTCCAGCTGCATTGGTTGCTAGGCAACCGTAGGTCCCTGCATCTTTGGGAACTGCATTCTTGATGAATAAAGTGCCTTCTGAGGTCATCCTGTACCTTTGGATTAAAAAAATAAAATTAAATTAAAAATACTACAATAGCATTGTATTATAGCATGAGGACACTATAGTACCCTCTTCAAATATTTTAGAGTTATAATTTCATTCACTTCAGACATCAAGAGCATCATGTTACAAAGAAAGATATAATAATAAAATAATAATAATAATAATAATAATAATAATATAATGGATACTGTCCTATTTTTGAGCCTAGTTTCTCTGATAAAGTATGCTGACAAGAAGCAGCATGGGGAGAAGAGACTTATTTGGCTTACAATTCCAGGTTATGCTCCATCATCACGGGGAAGCCAAGGTAGGAACTTGAAGTAGCTTTTCCTATCCCTTTCATAGTCAAGAGCAGAGAGAGAATGAATGCATGCATGCCTCTTGCTTAGCTTATTTCTTCACTCGTGAAGAGTTCAGGACCCAGCCCATGAAATGTGCTGCCTACCTTCAGAGTGGGTCTTCCCACTTCAATTAAGCCAGTTATGAAAAACCCCTCAGAGGCGTACGCACAGCCCGACCTGATCTAGACAATCCCTCACTGACCCTCTCCTCAGGTGATTCTAGACCATGTCAAGTTGACAAAACCAGCACAGATATCATGCATCCAGAACTGGCTGTGTGCCAGAGACTGTTATGGAAGACTTCTGTTTATTAAAATTTTCATTCTTCCCAATGACCAAATGACCCAGATAATGTAAGCATCTTTGTTTTACAGATGTGGGAGGAGGTTGCACAACTTGCTCAAAATGAGAGTTATTCAATGAAAGTACTGGAATTTGCACACAGGTAGTCTTGGCTCCTGTGGTGAACTGCCCAGCAAAGGGTCCTTCAACATGAAAACCTGAGAGATGCAATACCTATATATTGCCCGTGGACTCTGTGATAGTTCTGGGAATAGAATCTGGCTCAGTTTGTTGGAGCAAATCTAAGCCTCCCTCTCATGCCAAACCAGGAGTAATGGAAGCCTCATGGTCAGAAGTCCTTGTTTCTGACCTGTAGCCAGTTTTTCTGGTCCTGCCTGGCCCACAGTCAGACAAATCTCTCTAACCGGCCAGTCCTGCAGCAGCTCAGACCCAACCAAGTAAACACACAGAGACTTATATTGCTTACAAACTGTATGGCCGTGGCAGGCTTCTTGCTAACTGTTCTTACATCTTAAATCAATCCATTTCTATAAATCTATACCTTGCCATGTGGCTCGTGGCTTACCAGCATCTTCACATGCTGCTTGTCATGGCGGCAGCTGGCAGTGTCTCTCTACCTCAGCCTTCCACTTCCCAGAATTCTCTCCATTCTCCTCTCTGTTAGTCCCGCCTATACTTCCTGCCTGGCCACTGGCCAATCAGTGTTTTATTTATTAACCAATCAGAGCAATTTGACATACAGACCATCCCACAGCACTGACCCACATAACTACTGCTTTCTGAGCTTAAAGGACTCTTTAGGAAGCATGCAGTAGCATAAAAGTGTCCTTAGCGTACTATAGCAACGGTGGCAGCAGCTCTCAGGAACATCTGCAGCCTGAAATGGGACTCCTTTTGTGACCTCCAGTCCTCCCTGCCTTCCTCTTTCCCTCTAAACTCATGGCAATGCCTTACATGGGTTGGTTATAACTATATCATTTTTCCCAAGATAAAGTGTATTATCAGCTCAAGCTCAAACATAATAAATCATGGTGTCATGTGTACAACTCAAAAGATTGGAGAACACTTCATCTTAACTACTGAAATTAAGGATTAATAACTTCCAACTTTTTAAGGTCATGATTTGCATTATTTTTTGACATTTCCTAGACGGTTTAGAAAATATAAAGCCATAGATTTTTTCATCACGTTTTAATACTAGGGATCAGGTGTGATTCACTTAGTCTCAAATTTTCATCAGCTTTTCTCATTCAATAAAAACAAAGAAGATGATACAAACCCAGTACCTGTGTGAACCCATGATAAACATCTCATTAACGGTCCAGACAATCTTTGGTTTGGGATAACCTGTTGCAGAACACATGATGGAGACTTCAGACCCTCCGGTGAAAGACTGGTTCTTGGGCATCACAATGACTTTGGGTTTTTCTGTAAATGAAATGGAAGTTTGATAGTGAAATGCCCATTTATATTGACATGAGATGTGTGGGCTTTATCAGGAGTTGCTTAAGCTTCCACCATCTACACTTTATTATTTGGAGAAGAACCCCATCACACCTCAATCATAGGTCTGGAGTCTCAGCAAAAGAATGAGGCTAAAGGAAATGAAGACCAGAGAAGCAAACCTCTCTTGGAAAGAAAATGAACTTGATCCCAATGCCATGTTTCTCTCTACTGGTTACCATGAGCCACCTCTAGGCTCTAGGTTTTGTCTGCTATTCTGAAACTTCCCATTAAACTTTTTTTTTTCAGGCAAAGTCCTCCAGTGGAGGCTTGAGCTCTTTTTAAACAGAGAAGGCAGATTTGGAGATTCAAATAACCTGTCAGCTTTGTTTGAATCAATCTTTCCCTTTTGATAGAAAGTCTGAGACCATGTCCTTCATACTATACGTCTCCCATTATCTTCCATTTAATGTCTTAGAATCTGCAGTGGGTTGGATTGAAAAGATACTTAACACAGTTGATGGACGAACAGCCATTCTTCAATCATAATAACTGCCAGCCCCTCTTAAGAATTGGCTGTAATGGTCACATGAGTCACGCATGCACACCCTCAGGACCTCAATATAACAAGAAATGGCAATGGCTCGAATTATCTAATGTTTTCCACTTGTATGGACAGAAAAACACCTTTGAAAATTAAACTTGAAGCCTGCAGTTTATTGTCAACATATAACTGGGCTGTTGACACAGCTCCTTTGCTCTCCCCTGCTTTCTATGTCCGTATGTTAGGCTGCAAGCATTCATCTCCAAAGACAGGGCTATCAAAGAAATCGTAAACAATTCTCTTAGGAAAACCCTCCAGCTGATTGAGTAGAAGGAAACGAGCTCCCTTTCACGGTGTTTGAAGAGCCTGTCAGTTCCAAGAGAAGCAAGCTGACTCAGGTGGGGCTTGCTTCTGCATTGCTCACGTTTCCGTACACAAACCAGGAGCTGTGCTAACTTGGATACATGTGGCTTTCTATCTCCGCACTCAGTTTTGTTGAGCTTTTATTCTAGATGACACTGAGAAATCCAATTAACAACCTAGACCTGGATATGCTTATGATGTATCACTCTCCTGCAGGCTGGTGTGCAAATTGTGGCTTACTTTCACTAGAGAAATCAGTCTCTGGAAGCCCTATTCACTTGAGGGAGGTAGCCGTGGAGCTGTTGCACAAATGAAGAACTAATTAGTGCTTAATTGCTAGCAGCTTAAAATCACCCCTCTCCCCTTTTTTTTCCTGTTTACATTGCAGTTCTCAAATTATGATCTAGTCTTTGAAGTCAATGTTTAAGGGCTTTTTCCGGCCTGTGGACATGGTTGATAGCCTCATTATTCCACAGTTTCTTCTCAGCGAACACAGCGCTGAAGAAATGCATGGGGTCAAGGGCAGACTGGCCAAAGCCAGTCAGTGCACCCTGTGATTCCATCTGGACTCCATCAGCTCTGAAAGGCTGAGGGACTGCACATGGAACAGGGGAGTCCCTGACAGTCTTCAGGAGATGAAGAGAAAGAGGAGCAATTCTTTTCCTTTTCCCAATTCATTTATTTGGTCCCACCTTTCTAAAGTAAAATGTTTCTCGTGGCTAACTCCGGTTAACATGGGACCGCTGCGTCAGGAGGCTCTCAAGATTTTTGTCTAAACTTGGTGCCTGGCAATGAAGTCTGCCAGAACTGGCCTGGCATGTATCCCAGCAAGAATCCCACTGGTAGGCTCTGTGGTTCAGATATCAAAGTAAAAATAAATGTCAGTTACTCAAACCAGGATGCAGGGAGCGAAGAGGTTATTAAGCAAATAAAGCCTGGATGTAGGGTGCTGCCCGGGGTCATGAAATAAATCTTTGTGGAACATACAGATGGGATGACCTCATCCCACCAGAGGTGAGAAATTTACCATTGCCCTGTGAAGACTATTCCTGCTGGTGATAAGAAAATCAGAAAGGGCATGAGCAAACACAGGGAGGCAAATCTGGCTGCCCACCAACAGAGATGGTGAAAATGAGTCAGCCTTTAATTAGGTTAATAAGGACATAATACCTCTTGCTATAATGGCTTTAATTGTTAATTTTTTAACCCATAGGGAAATAATTACCATTTTTAGTGAAGTGGCGGAAATAGGACAGGAGTATGACATAGAGCAACCATAATTTAACTCTTTGGTGCAATGACCTCTTTAACCCACAAACAAATCCACACCCCCTTATTTATAAAGCTGGCCCCATTTTAATGGGGAAAGCATATTAAGTTGGATTCAGAAGCTAAAGTCCAGTCTTAGGCTCTGGGGGTAAGCGGTTGGTTTTTATTTTCGGTTTTCATTCTCATTTTAGAACTTTCTCACCACCACATCACCCATCAGTACCACCATCTTCCATAGCAGCAGGCTGATGTTTTATTTCTAAGTTATAACAAAACAAAATACACATCTTAAAAGTAATTTCTCATCAATGATTCAAAATAAATTATATATATGTATGTATGTATATATATATATATATATATATACATTTGATACATACAAATAGTTTTAAGTCTTGAGTGCCTTTATGGACTAATGGAATGAATTAAAAATGGCCATGAAAATAAGCAGCATTCCACCTACTAGGATCAGCAAACTAAAAACAATTCTCATCACCTCTTGGAAATTGCCAGGGTCATCCTTGCAGTAGGAGGTGTGTATTCTAACTGCAGGAAATGGTTTGTTGTTCTTGAGCCAGGGACTGGGAAAATTTCAGAGACCACATCTAAGGACTTTATCTCCAAGGAGATTTAATCACTAATGACCAATTCATCAGCTAACGTTAGTGCTTTAACCTAAGCAACTACTCTCAATATTTAACTACCACAGGCATATTTAGAGCATTTCAGCAAATTTCTGTATGTTTTTTATTGATTTTCACTCAATATTCATTTATTGAGAACCTACTATGTTCCAAACACTTTATACTGTCAAATATTTCACACACAGAAATGCATTGTTTTATAAAATTAAAGGCTGCATTTCTTTTTACTGTCCATTTACAACTTGCTGTCAATTTAGTCAATTTACTGAAGTAGAAAGGCAGGCTTTGTTTTGTGTGCATTATTTGCACAATATTGAATGCTAGACTCACTTCACAGATGAAAAATTAAAGCTCAGAAAAATTTAACGTTCCCAAAGTCTTTGAAAGGTAGAGATAGGAATAAACTCTGGTCTTGCTGATTCCATGTTGTCTATACTTTACTAGAAATAATATTACCTACTGCAGAGGGTTATGCTGGGTCAGCTATGTTTGTAAACATAAAACAGAGCAGTTCCTGGCACCTAGATGCTAGATTACTGTCAATTTAATTGTTAATCTTCCATTATTTGGCAAAGCATGACAAAATAAGTAATGTGGAATTTTAAATACACTTGTGCATGTATACTATGAAATAATAACCACTATCCTCAAATTCTACTTACCTTATCCAACTATTCGTAAGTAATGCTTATTCTCATGAAACTTAGGATTGTCTCTTGATACTTAAAATTTATTCTAGGTTTAAGTAAAAATTTAAAATCATTTCTCTACTTTACAGACAGGAAGAAAAACATGCTAATACCTATGTAAGCTAGCACGTGCTAAGTAATGATGATGCAGTGAACATATGTTTATGCTCATGCAAATTTCATACTCAGTGAAGTAATTCTGGTCATCAGAGATTTACTTCATCAATCATCTTGGAAAATATTTTCCTTTTTATTGTGCTATTGTCTCTGGTGACATGGACTAATTAATGATAGATATCCACCCTCTCATAACATTATAGAAAGCATACTAATCCACCTAATGGTCCAATAGAAATAGCATGGAGGAGAGCTGATGGCTGTGTTTGACCCTCTGGTTTCCACGTGGCAGTATGTGGCCCTGCAGCTGTAGCTACCCACTGAATCTGTGCAGAGGAGAGCAGGCCTCCTGTGTTGTTCTCCGGCAGGAAGCATCCTCCTTATGGGGGGGGGGACAGCTAAGAGACTCCCAAAGCGGGAGACTGTTTCAAACAATACTATAAAATTAACATCATACATAGAAATACATCTCATCACTTTTCTAACTTATAAACCAGACCAGCACAAGCACTTGTAAGTTTAGTAGCTACTGAATCATATTAAAAGTTTTTTAGAAATCACTTTAGCCTGTTGTAAAACTTATGAAACTTGCATGCCATATTTCCTGAGTTGGGGTGAACTAATTAAAACAATACTTAAGAATAACAGCTTCGTCATTGTTTTCGTGAAAGAATTACCAGATTATATTATAAGTTTGGGTTGAAAATGTAAGCAGTAATATGCTGGCCTGTGCTACAACTGGAAAAGAAAACACTTACGTAATGAAATCTAAAACTGGGAATGTGACTCAAAGAAACCACTGGAAGCTAAGGAAACACGAAAGGTCAGGTGAGGGACCCAAGACAACATGAAGACCTACATTCAACCAAACCATCCACCTGATGTTGTAGTTTTGAAATTAATAGCTGATTTATTGTGTTCCTAAATTTACTTTTCATTGTGGATAATACATGTTGTGAGCATGTTAAATGATCTATGAGATTCTCATGAACAACACTACATGAAAAACTGGAAAATAATCAGCATTGAATTTCCGAAACGGATTTTTACTGTATTGTACAACTGTAAAATGAATTCTACAGAGTCTGATCTTTCTTCTAAACAACTGTACTTGTCGTAGAGAAAATCAATTTCAAAACACCACATAATGAAAACTACTGATTGAGTTTTCTGAAAATTGTAATTCGTGACTGTAGCCCATCCAGGTAAACATTTGTCAACCTGCTGATTTAGGTCAGTTTCTTCAAAACAAGTTGACATTGTTCTCAAAGGAATGACTTCCATTTCTGACTGGGGGAGTAGTCTCCACTGGCACTGGTGCTGCCTTGAATGCATGAAGCTTGCAGAAGGAAAGCAACATAATCTCACTAAGCTTGGTTTCTAAGAGACAAGTGTTTACCCCCTGCACTTGACCTTAATTTGCAACTAGGAGAAATGGCAGTGGAATATATTTCAATATTTCAAAGTTTTCCATTGCCCACTAGAGAAGTCCCAGGAGTGGCCAAGGAGCCCTTCCAAAGAACCAGGGATGACAACCAAAACCAATCAGTCAACCAACCCAACAAGCAATGAGAACAAAAACAGAAATCAGTTGCCTAAAGAAAGAAGCCTGTCTCCCCAAATCCCAAAGATAGGGGGTCAAAGTAAGCATTCCATGCCTTGCACAACAGCACACACCTGTAGTCCTAGTATCGGGAGGCAGAAGCAGGAGAATTGCAGTCTTGAAGCCAGTTTGGGTTATATAGCAAGACTCTGTCTCAAAAACAAAATAATCAAAAAGTTTCTCGTCTGTAAAGTGAATCTAGCATTCAGTACTTTGCACACAGTACACACAAAACCAAGCCTACCTTTCTACTTCAATAAATTGCCTAGAAAGAAATGCAGCCCTTAATTTTACAAAAAGTAAACTTTGCAAATTGTACCTCACCAATGGAAATACGAAGATGAGGTTAAAACGTCTTCCAAACAGAAATTATTTCCTAAATGATAACAATCCAAGTGAATTTGAGTCATGGTTTCTTAATGTGACAGCTGAAGTAAGTTGCCTGAAACTTCTTTGCTGCATCTGCCTTTCTTCTCTCCACAAACACAGCTTCCACACTGTCCAATATAGTAGCCACGAATGCCCACCCTTACCTAACACCCTCTCAAACTCATGACCTCTTTAATTATTATCATTACAGATATATACATATAAATGTATAAATACAATTTACCGAGTCTATTGATTGTTGCTTGCATGTACATGTTTTTAGGGCTGACCACTTGGTATTTGATAATCGACTAGAGGGTTCATTCTTGGAAAAGAGGAATTTTCTCAGCTACAGGCTACAGAGGAAGTATTCATCTCAGAGGGAAGAAGGCCAATCCATTGACTTACCAGTAGGTGGCGCACTGGCAACAACCACGCAAGCAAGAAGCTAAACAAAAATCAAAATCCGTCTTGACAGACACATGCTGAATTTGCCAAAAAGTAAAAATAAAAAAATAAAAAATCCACACCCAAATGCCAATGTTATTATAAAATTCAGCTATTAAGAGAATGGTGATAGTTTCAGACACATTAAGACTGGATTCCGCATTAATCATAGGATCTTAACGTTTAAAAAAAATCTATAAATTATAAGAAATCTACATTTTATATTATCCAATGCTATAATAATTTCATTTCTTTGATATTCATTTTAACTAATTCCTAGCAATCATTTACATGCTAATATTTCCACTTAATGCTATTTTTTCTTAACAAAATAAACCACTCATTTATATAGGTATTGTTTGGGACTGATTCTTCAAAATATGTCAAGATAAAAGAACATGATGGAGAAGGGGGATTCAGTTTTAAGAAAATTTTCTCTCACTTGTAAATTCTTCAAATAAATGATGGCTCACAATGAATATTACAAGGTCTTTGTTTTGTTTTGGTTTTTTGGTTTTGGTTTTTCAAGACAGAATTTCTCTGTAGAGCCTTGGCTGTCCTGGAACACGCTCTGACAAGTCTTTTTTTTTTTTTTATTAAGGGGTGGTTTTAACAACAATTTCTCTAAATCACAAACTTTCCAAATAAGACAAATAAGGCCAAAGTTGAGATTCATATTTTCATTTGGCCTTTAAAGAACAGTAAATGCAAATGTGCATTATTGCTTTGTGGCATGCTAGGCTCCTGAGGTTTACAAAGGTGTCTGGCGTCTCCAAACCCACTCTTGGTTACATCTTTAACTATCAGATGTTGGCTAGCACATAAAAAAGGATCACGTCATACAAACACACAAGAATTGGGGAACCAAACACAGCTCCATAGGATTTTTTGAAGGAACCTTTAGAATCTAACAGCCAACTTTGTCGGCGGGCAAATTCGTTTGTTACCTCACTTATCTGAATGCAGCCAGCACACAGTTGAAGAGTATCTGTATTGGAAGTCTAGTGTGAGATTACAACCTCCCACGCTGTCACTTCGTCACCACACACACACACACACACACACACACACACACACACACACACTTCCATCTTTATCACAACCACAGCTTTCACCTTTTCATTATATTCCAACATAGTAGACCATGCCTGGGAACCTTTTCCTTCCTTCTCCAGCTTTATCCTGACAGCGTCCCTCAACTATTTTTCCCTCTAGGTGTCTTGCCATGGTACGGAGGCAATGCCATAAACTCTCAAACCTAAAGTGATGCCTCCCATTCTATAAGAAAAGAGCTCCTGCTGGGTGTAGGGGACAGAGGCAGGTGGACCTCTGTGAGTTCAAGCCAGCCAGGCCTATGTAGCAAAGCCCTGTCTCCAAAAATGAGTAAATAAATAAGTTAAATAAGTAAATAAATAAAGAGGCTACAGAAGCTGGAGGTGGGAGGCAGAACCGCACCCCCAAGAGGATGGCTTTCTGCATCGCACTGGGTGCTCCCTCTGCAGGCTCATATTTCTGTGCTCCCTCCTTGACTAGGCACTTTTCTCCACTTGGAAAGACTTTCCAACCACTGGTACAAGATGACTTACTCTTCAAGAATTCCATAGGCATCCTCTCCTGCATCTGTCTCCTGGAGGAAGTCCTTCTTAATCTAGCCAGCATTCCAGGTAGAGTTAAAGGCTTTAGAAAAACTTGGTGGCATTCACAGTGTTGTAAATACTCATTTTAATTCCTTTATTACATTATGGTCATTGTTTTGGCAGATGTGTGCACACGTGTGTGTGTGTGTGTGTGTGTGTGTGTGTGTGTGTGTGTGTGTGTTCATCGTTTTAGGTGCTAGGGATGAAGCAAGAAAGATATCCTTGTGCATACTGTCAAGTGATCTACAACTCGGTATACAACCAGCTGGCATTACTGGCTTTTGGAGGAATAGAATATCATATGCATTTACAGCAAGGGGTATATTGCCAAAGAGTTAACTCTTGAATAACTAAATGCATAAACAGATAACCAAATAAAATGCCATCGCTAACTCATTCTAACAAGGCACTTCATGTATTTCCACATTGCTTCATGTGAATAAAAGCACACCAACTACAAAATAAGTTTGAGATAGTGCCTTGCATCTCAGCATGAATGAAGAGCCCTTCATGATTATCTGGTAGCTTTGCTATCACTAGGCAGATGCTCTTAACACATCATTACTTCCTTTGGATGCAGCAAAGAAGTTTTCACTATGTGGTATTTTAGCTCTAATACAGTCCTTATTTATAATAGTCAAATATCACACCTCCTCCCCCACGAAAAGAGCAAGTTGTTCATGATATTTCCTGCCACAAATACCTAATCTTGTTTTCAATCAGACAGTTAAGACATTAGTCAATACTGGGGAAGATGGAATTAAATATTTTTTGGTACAAATGATACGTATACCTTTTATACTCACAAGCATTCCCTTGACTAAACATTCTGCTCTTCATGCAGTCTTCCCATGCATGTGCAGGGAGCGCATTACTATCCTAGAAACTACAGACTATGTCATCCTCCATACTTTTCTCTAGGCATTTCTCCCACTAGGCTGTTCCTGAGTTGTATTTGTAAGAGGGAAAAACACCTCCCCTTCCTCCTCCCCCTCAATTCCTCCTAACACTAAGACATCATATATCATAGATTGGCCCCCCCCCCCCCCCCCCCCCCCCGCCACATACGCACATATACATGGAGGAAATTCAACTCAATTTAGTTAAAGGCCCAGCCCTTAACACTTCCCATTTTAGATAACAAATTTGTCATCATATAAACTTCAGAGAAACCAGATGGAAATCCAAGGTTAACACTAGCTCCTTCTCAAATTGGGTTAATTTGCTAAAGAAGCTCACAGAACTCAGAGAAACAACTTACATGCTGACAGGTGGGTGCACAGGAATCTAGAGGCCATGCTCAGGATCCTCTCAAACCTTTTACTGTGTACCTCTTAATCTAATTGCTCAAACATCCTTTATTAATGAAATAGCGAATGCAGAATGTTTCTTCTTTATCAGTATTTATCAGAATTACTTAAAAAGTGGTTGTAAAATTACTAAAGAGTATTTATTAGTATTACTTAATCATTAATTGTGAAAATGTCCTACTGACTTTGTGGGCCATGTTAGCAAACTACTGAGTTCCCAGGAAGTGCTCAACCTTCTGACACATATTTGGCTGGTCAGGAGGCTTTGATGGTTGATTCACATCTGAAATGGGTGCATTCTCTGGGAATGAGCCTTTGACCTGTTCATCCAATGCTATTCTGAAGCAGCATCAAAACTGAACATATTGATGTCCAAAGACATGGAGATTTGATTGGCAGGAATAGAAAACCCCTACAAATTCAGTGTCTGAAGTGTTGTGAATGGAAAAAGACCATGATAAACACAGTCTGGGAGGATTAGGTGGCACAGTTTTCCAAGCACTTTTCCAGTGTTAATTAGCGGTTCTATAATTTAATGAGTTGACCTGTTTGCTGACTCTTCATCTGCTCCATCTCTTCATAGCAGTCAGGCACTGTATTGAGAAAGAAATACCTTTCTCCTAGCTAGTACATTCACCCCAGCATTTACCCTCTCCAACATCTGGATATCCTTTCTGCTAGCTCTCTCACTGGGTTTGTGTTAATTTCATATGGTCCCTCTTTGCTGAAAATTCAAATGTTCATTGTTTACAGCTTCTTTAGAACAATTTTTTATACACTTGAATATCTACTAAACCATCCAAATCCTCTTTGCTTTACAATCTAAATAAATCTACTTCTTAAGCTTCTCCTTGTAAGTTCTATTTAAAGACACTTTAGTATTTCTGTCTTTCAAGTTTTAGAGAGAGATAATTCCTTCCATCTAGAACAGAGTTCCCTAACATCTTTTCAGAGCATAGACGCCTTAGATAAAAGGCACGAGGACATGAAGCATATGCTAGCTATTGCCACTTGAATGCATGGAGTTGGAATGTGTTGAAACAGAAACTTGATCTATGGAGACAGTAGGCTACATTTAGCAGATAAACTGAATGTTAAACTTTTATTACAAGAAAGCTAATTTAGTATCTACTGAAATGTTGCACTTGCTTCTTTTATTAGACTTCACTTTTAGGTCAGAAAGGATTTAAGGCAGCTTAGTCTGTAATTCACTACTGCAAAATTCTATATCCTTAAGTTTTCAAATATGAATCTTTGTTCATTGAATTGCTTCATGGCACTCTTATGAACAATTCTCTATTATAGCTATTTTAAAATACATAGAATACTTTCTGACATTTTGTAGATACAAGATAAACTCTCAGATATGATTTCTAGATAAAACTAATCGTACCTGAACACTAAGTGAGGCCATAATTGCCACTCAAGAAACTTCATGTTAATGCCTTTTTGAAATAAATCCCATAGTGTTTTTAAAAAGGTTTCACAGAAGAAAAGTCAGCAAACTTATGAACACAGTTCTAGATGGTTACTGTGGTGACTTGAATGACAATGACCCCCATAGGAGCATATGTTTGAATACTTGGTCCCTAGTTGGTGGAAGGGATTGGAAAGGATTAGTAGGTGTGGCCTTACTGGAGGAGGTGTGTCATGGGGCCATCTTTCAGGTTTCAAAAGCCTATCTCCACCCTTGTGTTCTCTCTCTCTCTCTCTCTCTCTCTCTCTCTCTCTCTCTCTCTCTCTCCCTCCCTCCCTCCCTCCCTCCCTCCCTCCCTCTCTCTCTCTCTCTCTCTGCCTCCTGCTTATGATTGAAATGTGAGCTCCCAATGTGACAGCATGCACAAGACCTGCACAAATTTAAACCAAACAAAATCCCAGCACTGAGACAATAATTATGTGGACACAAAGTTCCACACCTAACTGAGAAATTATCTGCAATTAATACCTCTGTGTAAGGGAAAACCAGTTTTCTCCAATGGAGTGACACTAGGTATATCAACAACACTCCAGGGCAGATTTCATGCCTTAAAAATAGCTGACCAAAGACTTTGATGACTCCCCAAGGGAGGCCTTACCAAGGTTAGTAGATTCCAGAGCAGAAGAGAAAACTCAGCCATAATATTTTGTTTTAAGTATGACAACTTTGAAATGACAAGAGAAATAAAAATCGAAGCATATGAAAACCTGAAAGTAGTTCATCAGAAGCAGCACTGTAGATACTCTGTGGCTGACCTTATTTTACTCTTACATAAAGTGATAGATCCAACATTAATACAATCATGTAAGTTTTAAATTTCTTTGTTGGCTTTCAAAAATCAATAATTTTACAGCATGAATGGCCAATGCCTAAACTATCTACACTTGGAAAGAACTTCTACAGCTCAGGATGCACTGACAAAATGTGTGTCCTATCTTTAATTCTAAGCAAACTATTATTGCCTACAAATAAAGTTTAGGAAGACTTCCTCTCAATATGACAAACTGCTTAAAACTAAACTTTTTATTAAGAAAAATACACTGGATCCTCATTTTATATTTTATATTCTCATTGACACAAATGAAGACATAGTAAACAACAGCCTCCATAGCCTCTGCATCAGTTCCTGCCTCCAGGTTCCTTCCATGCTTGAGTTCCTGACTTCCTTCAAGGATGAGCAGTGATGTGGAAGTGTAAGCCAAATAAACCCTTTCCTCCCCACGCTGCTTTTGGTCATGGTGTTTAATCAAATCAATAGTAACTCCAACTAAGACACATCCCAAGGCTTCTCTGATGGATTGGTAATGAGCCTGCTAAGTGTTGCTGAGAGAAAGTTGGTAGTCTGTTATATCTCAACATCCTTAATTTTGATTTATGTTTCTTTTAAAAAAATATTTTGGGCACTCAACTCTCATTTTTGGTAAATTATTTTAAGAAGGCAATAGGGTTGGTATTTGCCCTCAACTCTTGAACATTTCAGAGTGCTCCTTTAGAAGACAGACAAATTAACCAGATCATACATTCTTGGATCCAGTCTCTCATTCCCAAAGTATATGTATCCTTCCCATTATTGGGCCAGTTGCAATTCTTAGCTTCTGACAGCAGCAAATATCACAAGTTAACTTTAAAGAAACTCATTACAAGTACATGTTTTGTTTTATTTTGTTTTTAAAGATCAAAAGGAGATTTGATAACATGTTGAAAACAAGAAAGACAAAGAAACTCAGCAAGCCAACACTCAGATTGATGGTGAAGGGTCACTGGGACATTGGTTTCTGACATCACTAAATTCTGCATCCGATGATACTGCCAAGAGTAAAAGCAAGAGTCAATGTCCCCACTGGGACATATGAATCTGACTATGTGGCCTGCTAGGGGACCTGGAATGTAGTCCCTAATCTCTCTTGTTTTCTACTTCCCATCAAGATAAAAAGCAATTCCTCCTAAACTTAGGGAAAGTATTTTGACCCTAAGAGACACTCATGAAAGACTATCGCAGGCTGGGCGGTGGTGGCGCATGCCTTTAATCCCAGCACTTGGGAGGCAGAGCCAGGCGGATCTCTGTGAGTTCGAGGCCAGCCTGGGCTACCAAGTGAGTTCCAGGAAAGGCACAAAGCTATACAGAGAAACCCTGTCTCAAAAAAAAAAAACAAAAAAAAAAAAAACAAAAAAAAAAACTATCGCACCCATTTCTATTATCTTCTAGCTTATAATATATTTGATAAGTCTGGTGTCAGTATGCTTTTGAGCCTTCTGGTTACAATGTATTGACATTGTTTGCCTGTTTGTAGAAGTTTTGATTCATACCAGCAACAGATTTCAGACAGGATGTATCAAAATGAAGCTCTCACTTCATTGCTTTCCTTGAATTGGTCATCCTGGACAATTTACCTCCCAGGACAGTTTTCAATTCTATCAATTATTTCTTTGGTTTCATTAGACTGTGTTTTCTTCAGTAGATATAAATCTTAGATGGGATTTCCATTTTAAAGAAAGTCTTGTTATTCAAGAATCAAGTATTTATCTCAGCACTCTGAAAATTTTTTCAACTATATCCCTAATTTTATTTTTATATAGTATTAGTGCCTCTAAGTCAGATTTTTCATTATATTATTGTATTTTTTCATTTTTTTGTTGTTTGTTTGTCTTTTGATACAGAGTCTCTCTGTACAGCCCTAGATGTCCTAGAATTCACTATATAAACCAGGATGGCCTCAAACTCACAGAGATCCACCTACTTCTGCCTTCTATGTGCTGGGATTAAAGGCATGTGCCCTGATGACTGGCCAGGTCATCTTCTCTTTTAATTGAAACATAATATTTTTTCATCTGTGTGAGGTACATTATGGTGATTTAATGCATATATAATATATAATAACCAAATCATAATAAGAAGCATTTCAATCTCTTCAAACATGAATCATTTTATATAATTGGATTTTCATACTCTTATAATCATTTTGAAATGTATCATAAATTATCTTAATGGAAAGATATCTTATTATACTTAAGAAAAGCCAGAAGTAATGCTACCAGGCTTACTGTGTTTTGATAGTCCTTGTTAAATTTCATTTCATCCCCCCACGCTCACACACATACTCCTCTTCCCAGTTAATCTATGAGACTGTCTTGGTTCCACAATGAGTGGGAGTATTCTTTGTCTATCATACTTCACTTAATATAGTGACTTCCAGTTCCAGCCGGTTGCTACAAATAATGGGTAACTGTGGAGTCACAATTGCTGGCTGAAATAGCATTAGATTAAGGCGCAGCCACTGTGTTGAAATTAAAACAACATTCTTGTGAATTTTTATCTATTTGATGATAGCTATTCTGACTGCAATGAGATGATATGTCACTGCAGTTTTGCATCTCCTGATGATTAATGAAATTGAGCATTTCTTTATACCCTTGGAGAGCATTTGAATTCATTCTTCTGAGAAAGACCTATTTACTTCTTAACATCTTTCTAATTACATTAAACGTTTTGGAGGTGAGGTAGTTATTTCTGGTTTTAGTTTGACAGGGTGTTTTGTTTGTTATACAGTTTTGGCATTAATATGTTTGTGTTTCTTATATATTCTGGATAACAATCCTGTGTCATAGAAGTGGTTTAAAAATATTCTGTAGTTACCTCTGAACTTCATTTCTTTTACAAACTTCTTAGTTTAATGTAATCACATTTGTCTGTTTTTAACCTTTGCTACCTGTGTCTTTGTGGTCCTGTCTACAAACATGTCCCATTTCAATGTCTTGAAATGTTTCTCTTTTTTTTTGTAGTAATGCATACATTGTTTTAACATTTCGATCTTTGGCTGATTTTGAATTGGTTTCCATACACATTGAAAGGAAGGGAACTATTTCACTCCTCTGCACCTGCACAATTTTGCCAGCACCATTTACTGAAGAGACTGTCTCCTTCAACTTCGTGTTCTTACAGCTTTTGTCAAATATCTGCTGGTGGTTTGAAAATGGGTAACTTTTTCGATTCTTACTCCATTAGTATTTGTATCTATTTTAATGCCAGAGTTCTGCTATTTTAGTAACTAAATCTCTATAGTATGTTTTGCAGTTAAATATTGTATTAACTCCAGCTTTTGTTTTTTGGTTTTTTGGATGAAAATCTTTGGCTATTCTGGACCTTGTGTGGTTACATGTGAAATTAAGAAGATTTCTTTTCCTATTTCTATAAAGGAATTAATTGGTATTTTGATGAGAATTTCATTGAGTAGCATTGTGCATGATATTAATTCCACTAATCCATGAACATGGGGTACCTTTCCTTTTTTTTTTTTTTTTTTTTGGTGTGATCCCTAATTTCTTTTATCAATGTTTTGTCATTTCATTGCAAAGACCTTTGAATTTTTTGGTTAAATATGCTCCTAAACATTTTTGTAGCTCTTGTAAATGATATATTTTTCTTAATTTTATTCTCAACAAGTATTTTGATTCTATTTAAAAATCCTACTCTGAGGGATTTCAAATACGGACCAATACTATATTCCAGAATCCCATCAACATTTACTTTATCTGAAACCATCAGTGTGTTGAGATGACCCCAGAGCTCTAGTAACCCAAATGCTGAGTGAATGGCTTAAGATTATCTTCCGGGTCAGCACGTGTAGAAATTCACTGAACACTTTACAAGAGCAACTTCTCCCTAGAGTCATTTCCAGATTCACTAACAATAGATGTACCTTACAGTTACAGAAGATACCTCGTGGACCACAGAGAAAACACCACTCAGATGTAGAGCATCTTTCATAATCTCACTGCAGTTTCTGTTTTCTGTCTGTAACAATAATGTAAGTCTTGAAATGGTTGTTCTCTAACATAAGCTTTCTAGAAAGTTGTCTGAGGGCTTTACTTCAGGGGTGTTATAATTGTTTCTAATATTGTAACAAAATAGGCAAATCCCATTCTGATGCAATCGGTCTCCCACATCTAGGATTTAAAGCTTAATATTCAATGCAGGCAGCAATCAAATCTTCCAACTTAATGGTGAAAAAGTACCAAGAGTAATTTGCTCATTACTTTAAGACTTTCAGCAAGTCTGTAGGCACTTAGATGCCAATAATTCTATTCAGAGAGAAATTTTGGAGTAGTTTCGGATCTTTATATGATGGCTCTCAACAACAACAACAACAAAGAGCAGCTATTAAACTGAATCACTAACACACCCATTTTTAGTGATCTGAACACTTAATCTTTTCAGATTTTGCTTTCAATGAATGCCTTTATGAGTGCACGCACATTTGTGTGTGTGCAAGAAAAATAACATTAAAAACACATATGAATTAACTGCAACAAAACTTCACCAATATTACAATTATTATAAGCTGTATTTAAAATATATTAGTAGAGGTCTGGGAAATAGCTCAGTCAGTACAGAGTGTGTTTCACAAGTCTGGGGAGCTGAGCTTGGTCCCTAGAGTCCTGGTTAAAAAGTCACACCTGGTGGGTTGGGTTTAAAATGTCAGCACTGGGACAGTGGGAAAAAGAGGATACCTGGGGCTCACTGAGCAGCCTCCCTATCACACTTGGTGAGTTCCAGGCCAGTGAGAGACCTTGACTTGAATAAAAAAAAAAAAAAAAAATAACAAATGGTGGGAAGTACATAAAGAATGAAACCCAAGGCTGCCTGGCCTACACATGCATACACAAACTCATGCATATATAACCTCTCACACACGTGCCACCGCATGCATATGCATTTACACAATCTACATATGAACTAGTAGACATTTTGGTAAGACAGCAGACCTAGAAGCTGCTTCCATGTAACCCAGTGATGCAGTGTCAAGAAAAGAAGGAAATCTATCTCCCAAAGAGAACAAAATACAGAGTTTCGAAATCCACAGACACAATAAGACAGTCAGGACATGCAGGGAAACAGAATAGCAAAGCATCAAGAAGTCAGGTTGAAAACAGGTCTAGCCACGTGGTGCCCACGTGGTACATAAGGAGAGTAGAAGCCTCCCTCAGTAGTGTTGCATCTAGGGTGAACAGACATTTGTTTATGTTTTCCCAGGAAAATTCACACAGCACAGTCCTACTCATAACACAAGCCTACAACTCACAAGCCTCCAAATCAGTTGTAGATCTTGCTGAAATAGCGGTTTCTCCAGAGAGACGGATCAATGGAAACTAGAGAGCTTAAAGGGCAATGGTCCACTTTTGTTTTCAACTGAGCTACTTTGGGGGGCCTGCGAACAGGGAACAGTCGTAAATCAAGGTGCCTTAATTCAATTGCTATGAACCCAAGGTGAGAGACAGCCCTGGGAACCAGTCACAGAGACTGTGAGGGTTGGCCGCTGACAAGGTTAAAATGCAGGCAGCATGAAACTTAGCACAGGCACGGAAGTGTATACAGGAGAAGTTAGTCCCATCTCACTGCAGACCTGAACAACTAAGAACAACCAGGGTGTGAGAGCTCTGGGACAGAGGGCAACAGATGGACTGATCTCTGAAGCCACCTCTCACATTCACTCAAGTAGCATCCAAAAACTCTGAGGCTCCGGGAGACTGCTTGTTGTCCACAGCCTCATCGATCCAGCAGGGTGAGTGATGCGGAGTGGGTTTTGAGAGTACCAGGACTGGTCCACATGTACCCATCTCAGTGGTGGAGTTGCTTTCCATACTCATAATGCTCTTGTAAGACTCTCTCTGTTGACCACTCCAAGAGGTAGAAACTGGAGAAGCTTAGATGGTAGGAAAGCCTGATGATCCCAGAAAGTGCAAAGCTTTGAAAGTGGCCAGCAGAGGCCCGTGGATGACTAAGAAGACATGGTACTAAGGGAAGGACTGTTCTGATGCTGGATGCTTGTCTAGTACAGGCTCAGCACCATATTAAAGCACTTTCTGTGTCCAGAAGTTCAACTGAACAGACCTCTGCACCTGTCTGGGGTCCCCAATTTTCAAAGACCCCCAAAGACGTCACTCAAACAATACTTCATCCCCCCTTTTTGTGTTTTTTTTTTCTTTTTGAGTTTCTACTTGTTCACACAGAGACACAAAATGACCACAAATAGTCAGTGCGATGCTACTCAGAACAGCACTGGAAGCATTACAGCATCTGATCTCAAACTACACTATAGATCCAGAGTAACAAACACACCATGGTCTTGGCAGACAATGGGGTAAAATAGAGAACCCAGAAAAGAACCCCCACAGCTATAGCCATCATCTAATCCTTGACGTGTGTGTGTGTGTGTGTGTGTGTGTGTGTGTGTGTGTGTGTGTGTGAAAAGCATACACTATGAAAAAGATAGCCAACAAATATGCTGGAAAAACTGGATGTCCACATGTAAAAGAATGAGGCTATAGTTCCTAAACTTCATGCAGATCAATTCAAAATGGATTCATGACCACAACGTAAAAGATGAAGACTTGAAAATTTTAGGAGAAAATATTTAAAAATGTAATCATAAAAAATGTAATCATAAATGTGAACTTTCTGGAAAGGACCCCAACAGTGAAGAAAATAATTCCAAGAATCAACAGGTAAATGGGGTTGTATGAAATTGGAAAGCTTCTGTATAGCAGAAGAAATCATCAGCAGAATGACCAAACAGCCTACAGAATGGGAGAAATTCTTTCCCAACTATATATCAAATAGGGGATTAATATCAAGAATCTATAAAGGACTTTGAAATGAAATACAAAAAGGAAGCATCCAACCAACAATGGGATACTAAATTGGATGGCTCTGAAAAGAAGAATTACAAATGGCCTTCAAGGTATACCATGGGAGAGATGTAAAAGGCCTGCAAATAAAAACACTTAATGCTAGCTAAGGCCTTTCAGCCAGCCATAGCAATTGTCCAGGCTCCCTTGTCTTCCAAGACCTGAGACCCTCCTGGTTCTGCTTCAAATGCAGTCAGAAAGGTCATCGGGCCCAGGTATATCCAAACCCTCACAAACCATTCTTACAATAATACCTGTGGTGCCATCAAAAGAGACACTGGGCCAATGGCTGTCTTCATGTCCCTCATGGCATGAAGACATCAGGCCCAGATCACCCTCCAGCTGACCTCCTAGGCCTTGCCATGGTTGACTGAGGGGGCCTAGATTCCTTTGGCCAGACCACTGCCATCTCCAGCAGGGAGCCTTGGGTAGTCATCACAGTATCAAGGCACTTCACCTCCTTTCTACTGGACACCAGGGCCACTTTTCAGGTGCTGATGAAGTTCTGGGGATCCATCTCTACTTCTTGATCCACTATTGTTAGACTAGGGGACAGCCTTATCAACCTCCCCAAACCCCACGATTAGTTATATCATTAGGAGTTTTCCCCTTACCCACTCCTTCCTAGTGGTACCCATTTGGCCCATTCCCTTGCTGGGAGGGAATCTCTTAGCCAAAGTAGAGCCTCTATTTCTTTTGTTCCCTCCATCCTCTTGACCCCAAGCTTCCCAGCTGTCCACCTCCTCTTTCTCTTCCAAGCCACACAATCTGACAAACCTTTTCCCTTACCAGCATCTCAGGCAGATTCCTGGGTATGGGACACCCCAAACTCCTCTATAGTCAAACATCATCCCCTTCTCGTCATTTAATTATAAACCGCCACCAAATATATCACTTAGGCTCAATACCCACTCTCTCTCCAAAGCCCTGTCAGGGGACTTAAGCTTCTTGTTTCTGACCTCTTAAGAAAAGGCCATCTGGGCCCCACATGTCCATTGAACACCCCCACACTCTCAGTTTAAAAACCCAATAGAACCTACTGCTTGGTTCGGGATCTCTGACTTATCAACCAAGCAGTGGTTAGTCTTCACACCATAGTACCCAACCCTTATACTCTCCTCTCCACTATCCCCCTCAGAGACCTCTCATTCTCCTGTCCTAGACCTCAAGGATGCCTTACTTTCTATTCCTCTTGAACCCCAGTCAAACAAATATCCTTGCCTTTACTTGGACTGACCCAGACACTCACCTTCTACCCAACTCACTTGGCCTGTCCTATGCCACATCTCCTGGGCAAGGCTCTAGCCTCTGACTTATTCTCTTCCTAAATCCAAGCTTATACAATACATAGATGATCTTCTTTGTAGTTCATCACCACAAATTACCCAGGCCAACACCTCTATCTTATTAAACTTTCTGTCTGGCTGGGGATACAGGATTTCACCATCTAAGGTCCAACTGTCCACCACTGAGGTTACTTATCTGATACTATTACTCCAACTCACAAGGTCATTACCCTAGATAAGAAACATCTAATCCAGTTGCTGTCAATCCCCACTACCAAGGACAATATTCTGTCCTTCCTAGGGATGACTGACTTCTTGGATTCCTTCTTTCTCTCTTTTTGACCACTGCTTATATGAGGCAGCCCTGAGCCCCTCACAGAAACCCCTCCTCATGCCCATTGCCAAGCCCTTTAATAAGCTCCAACAGGCTCTCCTCCAGGCCCTGGCCCTACATCTTCTGGACTTAACTTGTCCCTCCTCTTCTCTATGTTACAGAAAAGGAGGCATATGCCCTCGGGGTTCTGGGTCACCAAGTGGGACCTTCCTTAACTTATCGGAAAAAAAATTAGATCATAAAAATGGCCAATAAATATTTGAAAAAAGTTTTCAATATCCTTATCCATTAGGAAAATTAAAACAGAAACTATCCTGAGACTCAGCTCACCCTAGTCAGCATGGCTGCCATCAAGAAAACTAATGACAGTAAAAGGAATTTAGGATGTGGAGAAGGAGAAAGCCTTGGTCACTGCTGATAGGAATACAAACTTGTACAGTCACTAAGGAAATCAATAGGCAGGTTGCTCAAGACATTAAAAATAGAACTACCCTGTAATCTAAGTATACTGCTCCTGGTCATGTGACCAAAGAATTCTAAGTGAGCATAGTACTAAGTAAGATTCTTGCATACCTATGGTAATTGCTGTATTCTTCTCAACAGCCAAGAAATGTAACCAGCCTAGAGGTTGTTTGAAGATGAGTGGATTTAAAAATCAATGGTATATAAACACAAAGGAATTCTATGCACTTATAAAGAAAAGTGAAGTTATAACATTTACAGGAAAATGGATAGAGCTTGAAATTGTTATGTCAAAATAAAATTAGACAAATTAAAGGAGATATGTTACATGTTTTCTCTCATATATGAGATTAGTTTATAATTACATACACACACACACACACACACACACACACACA
>CABHPP010133938.1:3979-28230 GCA_902168425.1 Peromyscus attwateri
ATTTTTGTATATTGAACCACCTTGCATCTCTACTATGAAACCTACTTGATCATAATGCATGGTCTTTTTGCTGTGTTCTTAGATTAAGTTTGCAAGTATTTTATTTAGTATTTTTACATTCATGTTCATAAGGGAAATTGGTCTGTAAATCTCTTTCTTTGATCATGGTCTTTCTGTGAGTTGTATATCAAGGTAACTGTAGACTCATAAACAAATTGGAAAATGTTCTTTTGGTTTCTATTTTATAGTATAATTTGAGGAGTATTGGTGTAAACACTTCTTTGAAAGTCTGATAGAGCTGTGTGGATATTGTCCTAGCTGTCAGTTTTCCAAGAGTGACCTTCTATCCTAGCATCAGCCTGGGTTGTTTAAAGATCACCCTGGGACCACCTAAGCCAAATGTAACCAAATGCAACCCAGTCCCACAACTAGAAGCTTTGCCTGGCTACAAAAAGATACAGTTTAGACTCTGTATCCTCAATTACTAGGAGTCTCCACTAAGATCTCCCTCATAGATTCCAAAATGTTTTCATTGTACTAGGTTTCCAGCCACCCAATGCTCCCCAATTCTAACTGTCTCTCCCTGTACCCTCTCCCTCCATCCCCTTCCTGCCCCACACCTGATCCTTTCCCCTCCCATCTTCATCTGCTCCCAGTCCACCCACAAATTTATTCTATTTCTTCATTGAACATGAGAGGTCAGGCTAATGCCTCCACAGAGCCTTTTACCCCTATGTTCTGGTCTCTTTGGCATGGGAAGACACTCTGCAGAATACAGAAAGAGAAACCTGGACATCAACCCAGCCTCAAAATCCTCCACTTACAATCTGTCCTTCCTGTAAGATGTGCTGCTGAGGCAATGGCACAGAACTTGTGGGAGTGGACAATCACTGTTTGATTTAACTTGAGGCCCATGCTACAAGAGGAAACCCATGCCCTGCACTGCCTGGATGGGTAGAAATAGGAGACTGGATAGCCTACAGACCTAAAACCAAACACTCCTGCCCAAAAAAAAATCAATGAAATGATTCCTAATGACATAATGCTACACTCATAGATCAGTGTCTTGTCCAATCATCATTAGAGAAGCTTCCTCCAGCAGCAGGTGAGAGTTGGTACAGAGACCCACAGCCATGTGGAGAAAGTCTAAATTGGAGGTTTCCATTAGATCCCTCACCTCAGAGATTCAGGAACTGCACAGAAGAGGCAGGGGAAAGATTACAGGAGTCAGAGGGGATGGAGGACACCAGGAAGACATGGCCCACTGAATCAACTAAGCTCACATGGGCTCACAGAGACTGAAACAGCAAGCATGGGGCCTTCATGAGTCTGCACCAGGTCCTCTACATACATGTTATGGTAATTAGGAATTTATTAATTTCCTCTTTAAGGAATGTTATCATGTTCATACAGGAGGTTTTAAGGTCTTTTACTTGTGCTTCGGCTGTGTTGGAATATTCAGGACCTGCTGTGGCAGGATAGTTGGACTCCAGTGGAGACATATTGCCCTAACTGTTGTTGTGTTGGTGTCTAGGTGTCTCGAATTGGAATGATTATAGGTATAGGTGCTGATGTCTGGATTTGTCTTTGTTGCATAAGTGTTTTATTTCTTGGTTTCTGTTTTCTCTTAGGGTTTTCAGCGGGTATGGTGTCTGTGTGTTGCCTAGTGGGAAATTTTCTTTGGTCTTGACACTTGTGGCCACTGGGGGTTCCGTATAAAATGTGTCTCTGGGCATTGGGAGCTGACCCTGGAGATAGACTAGGGGGTTGAGTGGTTTCATGTAAGGAAGAAGAACAGAGTGTTCAACCAGAATCTATTTATTTCATTTCCTTGGAATGAGGGGAGACAGGAAGACTGGTCACCCCAGAGGATCTGCTATAGCTCTGGGGATAAAACTGGGAGTTTGCATCTAGAGGAACAGAAGGTCAGGGGAATACCTACACTCAGCCTACCTGCTTCCCTTGCAGGAGTGGTATGTGGCTTAACAGGAAGTCCCTGCTAGATTTGTGTGCTGGGATAAAGCAACATGTGAATAGAGGGAATTTACGAAGAGAAGGTTTATGGGATCCACAAGAAATGGAAATAGGAGGGCTGAGAAGACTGCCACAGGTATTCCACTGCAGAGCTAGGGATAACATTGGGGGATTTGGTTGGGAGGAGAGGAGAGTATGGTGAAAATCTTCAGTTAGCTTACCTGTTTCCTTGGCCTGCTCAGTTGGTGTATTCACAGGGGAAGCCTGCTGGTGTTGGAAGCTGGGATGAGTTTGGGGAAGGAAGGTTGGAGAAGAAGATGCTTGTGATCCTTGAGAATGTGTTCAGAGAGGACAGGGAAACCACAGTATGTTTTCTGCTACAAAGCTGGAGATGAGACTGCGGTTGAGTCTGGAGCATTGTGCTCCTCCAGTGATATGTGGATTCACTGTCAGCCTACTTGTCCTGGCAGGAGCAGCTCTCGAGTTGTCATGGGATGCCTGCTGGTGTTGGGGGCTAGGACAAAACAATGAATTGGGGGAGGGAGGAAGATTTGTGGGATCTACAGGAAGAGAGGGCCAGGCAAATTTGCTAGAGGTGTTCTGCTGCAGAGCTGGAGATGGGACTTCTTTTTACTTCTTGATACAATATATTTCTATAGTTATTATCCGACTTCTCTAAGAATTGAGACTTTATTATTTTCACCACAATACCACTAGCATCTATAACATTCCCTGGACTACAGTGGGAGCAGATTAGTGAATGACATAACATGATGGATAAGTTAAGCATAAATTTTCCATTAACACATTTAAGTATGACTGGTATCCATAATCATTTTTCTTCAAGTCTCTATAGAACATATTGATCAGATAAATTCCAAAGCCTGAAAGAAGTGACACATGAAAAAAAAAAAAAAAACAATCTAAGACTAGAATCGATTTATCTGGAGCAAGGAGATAGAAAAGCACTACCTACATGTACAGCTCTGTATTTCCATTTACTTTCTCAGGAGAAGATGCCTGGTTAGAGAGGATGGTTATTTTAGATTTCAGTTCAAGAGGTATTATGGGGAATTTATAGGGTGATTACAAAAAAGCAAGTTAGAGTCAAATGTGTGTGTGTAGGGTAGGTGAGTTGATTACTAGAGAGAAACAAGAGTCAACATTTTTAACATGCCTTTTTATCCCAGATACTTATTTTTTCAACGTTTACTTTTAGAAACATAATTGCTAATCTACACTTATTTTATTCTGGACAAGCTGTTTATGTAAAACTAAAGATATACAAATATATCAGGTTATCAGAAAAATACTTAAGAAATAGGGATATATCTCAGTGGAAGAGTTTATATTTAGAATGCACATAGATACAGATGTGGATTTAATCCCTAGCAGGCACACACAGGCGTGCATGCACCTGCACACACACACACACACACACACACACACACACACACACACACACACACGAGAGAGAGAGAGAGAGACAGAGAGAGAGAGACAGAGACAGAGACAGAGACAGGCAGAGAGACAGAGACAGACAGAGACAGATGCAGAGACAGAGACAGAGAGAGACAGGGAGAGACAGCGAGAGAGCTAGACAGAGAGAGCAGAGTTTTATTATTTATATACAGTGTATGGAAGATTAATACTGGATTGTTATTCCAATATCCATTCAGTTCCCCTCAGTTTGGATGTTCTTGCTCAAGAAGAGTTAAAAAGATAAAATCCCACTCTGAAAGTGAGAGGTAGCCACAAAGCCCCACCCCTTCCTGAGGATATGTTGGTAAATGATAGCTACCAGGAAAGGGAGAATTAGCATTTTTAAAGGAAGTGGCTCCTGATAGCTCTAATATGCTCTAGTTGATGGCCACGTACCTGAGTGTATATAGGCAGAACTAATGGTACTCAATGTATTTTTTTTCAATTTGGATACAAAGTTGTATCATATAGAATGGGCAGTAGATATAAGGGAATTGGATGAATATGATCAAAATATAATGTATGACATTCTGGATTAGTTATCTCTATTTTTTAAAGTCTATTTCTAATTTCTCTGGATCCCAAAGTCTCCAGAACACTTCCACATTTGTAGTGATCTCAAAACAAAGTGGCTCTTGACTATGAGAAACTGGAAACCCTAAAGACTGATTTGAAGCATGGTTTAGGTTTATGCAATCTTGATGTTGTTGTTCTCAATGATGGCTTCTCTTTTGTTTATTCAATGGTATATTGTTGAATTAATCTCATTATTGTGAATTATTTGCTTCTCATTGGGGAAGCCTGTTACAACTTATAAGTCTAATATGTATGTTCAAATAATAACTTACAAAAATTTTATTCTCCTATAGTTTCCTGTCTATCTTGTTAAGAGGAATGAAATGCTTATTTGAAGGAAATCCTTACAAAGTCCACAACATGCAAAGCAATACTTCTGTGTTCAAATTAATAGTACCTGCTAGAATTTAGAGACTGAAATATGATCATGGTAAATTATGTACTCAGTTCTTGTTTACTTTGGAGCCAGATTTTCCCTGACCAACAGGGAACCCTATTGTAGAAGGAATATCATTTTAGGTAAACAAGATCCACACCCACCTAGAGATGACCTACTTTGAGAAGTTGATAGATGATAATTTTCAGTCCTTATCAGACAAGGGGTTTCTAGAAACTGGATTCCTAATAATTGACAGAGCCCCCTGAGAAACATCAATTCTTAACTCCCACACAGATCTCTCCAAAATATTTGAAGGCACTCTTCCAAAGATGTTACACTATAGATTTTTAATGGCAAGAATCTGGAAATAAGCCACCCCCTGATTAATGTGATCCAGAAAGTAAGGTTGGGGACAACGCATTTTGTGAATGTAAGTAGAATGCAAAGGTTAGCTTTTGTTGTGATTTGCTGACCTCAGTAAAGATTAGCTTGGCGTGGTTTCTGCTTTCCCCTTAAAATGAAAACAACTGTAGTTATGCCATCTTTCAATTATGAAGTTTATATTTTGAAAGTGAATTTGCCTATTAAAATGTAGCCTCAGTCTTTTGTTCAGTGTCTGTGGTATACTACACACATGGACTATACTCATTACTGTAATTATGTCTTTAGCTTTTGGTTTCTTCACATTCATAGGGTAAAATCAATTGATATCATTATGCCAGACATTTACATTTGGTTAGTGCATTTAGAAAAATGGAAAATACATGCAAACACTATAACACTGTTGAGACTTTTAAAATTCTCTGTATTTTCATAGTCTAAAATCTTTTAATGAGAACATTATAAAAAGCATTTCAAAGACATTGCCACTTGTTACATATGGAACTGTTGACTTCCTATTGTGAAAATTGTTAAGTCTATAACAACAACCAAAACCATGAGTTACAAAGTAAATTTATCTTACTCCTCTCTCTTGCTGTTTATATTCAGTCAATTGCCTGTTCCTGACCATTTGTATCTCCTAAATCTTTAGCAAACATTACATCTCTACTATGTCTGCTGAAATCAGACCTTCAATATACTACTTCTCTGGGTAAAGCCGTCTTCTAATTTATACTTTGACCCAAAATTCTATATAGTACATTAAGAGGAAACAAAATGCCTCTACCACTCTCTGAAATGCTTCAAATCACACCATTGCTCTTGTAAGGAATCTAAACACTTTTAAGATCTCTTAAAGCAAACAATAGAACATTTCTTTGTTTACCTATTTCACATTATATATTGTTATTTTTTTTGGCCTTAAATTTCAGAGACAACACAAGTTCATTAGTTGTTCTTGTAAAACATGCACTATCTTACATGTGTGACTTTGCTTTTTTCTTCATGTCTGTATCTGTATTTGTCTGCCTGTTCTTTGTTTGATCAACTTGCTTAATTTCCATATATATCTCCAACATCTCCTTTTCATGAAATATTGCCAGAATCATCTTTGTGAATTTCTTATTACTGCAGTCCCATGTTAGCCTATTAAGTTATGTATATCATCAACAGGGCTGTGAACTCAAATGAACCAGGTTCTCAATACATGAGTATATAATGTGTTAGGCCACCTTCATAGAACTTCGCCCAAGACAGGATTTTGCATGCATGTGATTGATACTGGAAATGATATTCTGGGAAAACCCACAAGAATAAGAGCAGATCAGGACAAGGAGGTTGGGAGCTGAATAAGGAGCAGGAGTCATGTTAATTCTTGGCTTGGCAGTACCTTAAGGCCTTTACTACACAATTATGCTCTTGGGGCAAAAGGTAGGTCTTTTGTACATCCATGTTTTTTGACAGTGGGCCATACACAAAAAGGTACAAATTTTCTAGAAAGGTGTTTTTTGTCAAATAAACATAATTTCAAAGAGAAAACAACTGAGTTGTGAGTATTCAACAGTCATAAACAAGCTGGAGACAGGATTCATCAGCTCAGTAAAAGAGAAGGTACCTTGAGCATTCTGACAAAATCATTTATGTCTTTTTTTTTTATTTCCAACACTGGCATTGAGTTTAGTTTAAACACAGCTCCATATGCATGCCCATCATGCACCTTACCACTGAGCTATATCACCTTTCTAAAAGTTTTTTCTTTTTTTTTTTCATTTTTTCTTTTTTTATGTATGTGGTCCAGCTAGGTAATGCAGGCTGACCATAAACTCATTGTATACCGCAGGATGTCCTTGATCCCCTGATTCTCTATTCTTCACCTCTTGTGTCTGTGGATTATAGGCATGTTCCACCACACCTGACACTTACATATTCATATTAGGATGCAATATGTGTGAGTTCTATGATTAGATTATTTTTTAGAATTCAACCTTTAAGCTTGTTACCATGGAAATATTTTGAGCTCTTACATATGTAGGAATAGTGACTTAATTAAAATACTTTTTCCAATCTCATTTGAATATATTGACATTTTCCAGTGTATATAGCTTTTGTTCATGAAATGATGCTTCAGTATGAACTCTCTGGAAAGCAATTAGTTCTGAGTCCCAATTCCATCACTGTCTTCATCTAAGTTCCCTCAAATTTAAGGGTCTCAGAAAAAAAGAAATAAGGATACTGTTTCCTTCTTTTATTTTCCAACATAGTTTCCTCGCTTCAAAAACTTCCATTGGTGGTAAAGAAATATGTACTGCAGAGGAATATGGAAAGAGGCTGTTCTCATGGAATCTTCCCACAGAAGGTTAAACTTTTTAAATGAGGCTTTATAGAAGAATATTTTATTCTGGGAGAAAGGAAGATAGATTGCATACTGTTCTCCACAACTACTTGATAATAATTTTTTGTTTTGTATTTTTATTTATTTAAAAAATACAAAAATTTTTAAATTTACCTGGTAACTTACATAATCAGAAGTATCTAGAAATACGCTTTTTTTTCAGTGATTTTTCCAAGTAAACAGAACTTATGCACTGAAATAAGGAAAACCTGAAGGAACTGAATGAATCAATTGTAATTTTAGTCAATAAGAGTAAAATTTTATGTGATCACATATCCTTGTAAGATTTGAGATGCCTTTACTGCACAATGCTAAAAAATACTTTGTTGCATAATCAAAATGTCTTTTAAGGAGATACTGCTGTATTTTGGACTGAAATGTCATCATGCCCCTAATTTATTTTCTTCTAATTAATGGGAAAAGTGGATACATGGGATAAGAAAGGAAGAATTTCTAAAAATAATGTAAAATATTAGAAATATTGAAAGAGAAAACAATTTTGTTCTTTTTTAAATATTTGTTCAAATATTTTGAGTAGACCTTAATGTAATTGATAACTTGTCATATTTCTTCTCAGAAGTTACTGATGTTTCGGGTATATGGATAGTGTATTAGCTATGTTGTAATCTGATATTTTGTATGTGTATCAGGGAAGGGATATTAAAAGATGCTGTCACCAGATATCCGGGAATATCCCTGTTATCCTAGGATTCAGCAGTTGACACAAGTAGATAGCAGCTTAGCCATACATCAAGTTCCAAGTCATTATTGCTACACAATAACAATTTGTCTGAAAAGAAATGGTCCTAAAATTTTCTCTGGGAAGTGGTCCCTTTGGGAAATACATAAAGCAAAACCTTAACCCTTTGCTTCTTGATTTTCTGCCACAGTTTCTTCTTTATACTTTCCTCAATATTCACAGAAGTCAGAGCAGTAACTGCTTACCCCTGTCTCTGGCTGTGAAACTACTACCAGAGCTCACCTGAATTGCATTTTTTCCATATGGCTTAACTATGACATATTCATTTCTGAAATTATCAGCATGGGTCTAATCAGTGAAAGGAACTGCACTGTAATTTGCACAAAATTTCTATCATAAATGATCAAATTATAGAGAATTATGAAATTCTAATGTATCAAGGGATAGTAATACTAAAGGGATACACTAGCATAAAAGAAAAATATGTTGCTCTGCCTGGGCTACCATAACAAAATATAAAAATGGAGTGACTTATAAAATGATAGCTTATTTCTCCTAGTGCTGGTGGCTGGGAAGCCCAATATCAAGATATCACGAAATTCAGTTTTAGTGATGGCTCTTTTTATAAGTGGCTACCTTCATTCTGTGCACTTACACAACGATCTCTTTGTGATCCCTAGTGGAAGAAAAAACAAGCTTTCATGTCTCTATATCTAAGGGCACTAATCCTATCTGAAGGAGCCACTGCCTTCTGACCTCATGTAATTCCAAATACCCATACCTGGTCCCCTCTCCAAACACCAGCATATTGTGTTGTTTCTTCTTTGATGTGTGCAGGGGAGATGGGGGGAGGCTGTATGACCCTTAAGTTCACAGTAAAAGAGGGTTTTAATTGATAGAAGATTGGTTTTCATTGTCCAAGTCAACAAAATTGAACTTGCAAGTAATGGATCCCGTCAGTTGTCTATCCCAAGAGCAGAGATGCAAGAAGTATTGTAAATTTATTGCCTTGCTTAACTGAATGTTAGAAGTCACAGAGTTTCTGCATTAGTAGAACTTGATGGTGATACAACTGCCCCTAAGGTTGACTAACACATTCTTTCTAAAGTTCTTGGGGGAAATATTCATAAAAAGGTGTCTCACCTGAAGAATTGCTAAAATAAATTTGCCAAGCTGATGGGTACCATTCACTACAGGAGTCAGGTGCTGGGAGAGCCATGTATGCTGCAAAAACCTGCCAAGTAATCCTAGAACAGCAACGTCTCTCCAGCCCCCTCTACTGACAAAGCTTCAATGCTGCAGAACAAAGGAAAATATTTTAAAGGCCCAGAATTATTTTTACAGAGCATGCTAAATAGTATATTTATAACTGAGTAACAATAAATAAGTAATGAGCTTAGTGATACAAACTAAAACTAAACATTGAAAGGAGCAAGTAAACAATGCACTGTTTGCCAGCAGAGTAAACTACTTTTAACGGACAATTCTCAGTGTTATTCATCACTGTATATTCTCTGTGTCTAGAATAAATCTGACTCAATGCATATGCTCTGTAAACATATAAGTGAATGAATGAATGAAAATGTGTTGCTAATTCTTTTCTCTAATGGTTTTCTTCTCTTTCCTTCTCTCTTTATTACTGCAGCTGATGGATGCACTGATTGGTCTGTTGATATCAAGAAATACCAAGTTTTGGTGGGAGAGCCTGTTAGAATCAAGTGTGCACTCTTTTACGGTTATATCAGAACAAACTACTCCCTTGCCCAAAGTGCTGGACTCAGCTTAATGTGGTATAAAAGCTCTGGTCCAGGAGATTTTGAAGAGCCCATTGCCTTTGATGGAAGTAGAATGAGCAAAGAAGAAGACTCCATTTGGTTCAGACCAACACTACTACAGGACAGTGGGCTTTATGCCTGTGTCATCAGGTACCTTTTAATGAAATTATTATTCACTCTATGAAACTACATAGTGTTTTCTAATACTTAAAGCTTCCTGCTGTCACTTTCAACTGTACATATTGTCTCAATATTTGCATGTGTTGCCATGTACTAAAATTTAGAATCTAAATCATAAAAAGATGGGATTGGAATTTATATTGAGACATTATTTCAAGCTTATGGAGAAAAGAGATACCATCTGGGTATCTACTTCTGTTGCCAGAAATTACTAAAGACTATGAAATAAAATTTATAGAGGAGGTAAAATGTTGCAAATAAATTGTAAGCAAAGTCTTGCAGAAAAGATGCATAGTTTATTGCTAAATGGGCTGTAACATTTTGTTATTACCCTTCACGGACAGACAGAGCAGTGACATCTCCGGTTTATGCACATCTGCAAAGATGGTTTAGGTAATAGTGGTGTGTGTGTGTGTGTGTGTGTGTGTGTGTGTGTGTGTGTGTGTGTGTGTGGTGCCTGTGCACACACAGAACAATAAGCTTGCCATATTAGGGAATATAAAGGTTCTGTTATAGAACCTTTTGTTAATGACAATTACCAGTCAATTACAAAAATCCTGAGTCTCCATGGGCAATAAGCAATGTTAGTAACAAGTGTTTGATATTATCCTTAAAGAAATCAATTGCATATTTATACATATTTTCAGCCTAGAATAAAGGATATGTAGTTTACTTAATAATAATGCATCAAAACAATATTCATTTAACACATTAACAGTTAAAAAAATCTCAGTTTAAGCATGTTTAGCCCTTCATGGACTGTGAATCACACTCTACATGAATGATAGTGAATACCATTACAAAGCTGATTATAAGGAAGGAAGGTGTGTTTAAATCCATTTATTGACTTTTTTGAATTTCAGTGTTTTGATATATAATGAAAACTTTAAAGTAGTCAACTCTGAACTTTGACAAAGTCTCAAAATTACCTAATATTTTCCTCTAATTAAAATTCAGCTTCTACTTCTGAAATTCTGATTAGCATTAATCTGTTGCTGAAGTTTTCTCCAGTTCTGCCCAGCCCCACGAACCCCACAGGTGCTTATAAAATAATCACTCAGAAGCTTATATTAATTAAAACTGTTTGGCCATTAGCTCAGGCCTACTACTGACTAGCTCTTACACTTAAACTCAGCCCATTTCTATTAATCTATATGTTACCATGTTTTCCATGGCTTTACCTGTGTGCAGTTACATGCTGTTCCCTGGACGGCAGGCTGGCGTCTCCTGACTCAGCCATTCTCTTCCCAGAATTCTCCATGTCTTCTTGTCCCACCTATACTTCCTGCCTGGCTACTGGCCAATCAGTGTTTTATTTATCAACCAGTCAGAGCAATACATTCACAGCATACAGAACATCCCACAGCACCTCCCCTTTTCTGTCTAACCAAAAAGGCAGGGTTTAACTATAACATAGTAAAATTATATATAGCAAAACAATTATCAAGCAAGGATTACAGTTACAATATCTAGTCTATTTATAATATCTAGTCTTTTGTATTTGGCAAAATTAAAGAAGATATCCTATCTATCATATATTTGTGAGTCTAAGGTTTCATATCTAACTTATCTTTTATCATAACTAAGGAAATTATAACTATCTAGTCTTCAAACTACATCAAAGACCTCAGAAGAATATAATATTACCTGAGAAATGGAAGAAAGGTGCAAGCAACTTTCAGGAGTCTTGCGAGAGTAGACGGTGACAGATGGCAGCCTGGACAGTCATCCAAAGTTCTTCTGTAAAGTTGGGGCATCTGTCTTCAGCCCACAGGCTTAGAGTCTCAGTCACTTTTTCTGTGTCCTGTAGAATGTCTGACAGTTTTCTCTGCAAAGCAGGAACCTGAAGGACCATTTTGCCAAGCAAAGTTAAGTGGTCACCTTCCTATGGGTCCTGCATGTCCAGTTGATACATTTTTTTCAAGCAGTCCAGGCAAGAACAGTTTCTTGACCAAATGGCTATTTTTTTCCAAGAAGAAGATAAACTCCATATAGAGTGTCTTCAATGCCCATCTTCCTCTCTGAAGTAAATCTGGTACTGCCAGGAGCAGACATGTCTCACTGTCCAGAAAGTCTAAATTTTTAAAACATTTTAAATGCCATATTCTGTAGGTCTTTGAAGTGTTTGAAGATTACCTACCTAATTGAATTATATCTATGTATACCTAGAAAACTTAACATGACTATAAGTTTGATTATCATAGAAGACTATTAATCTGTATTTCTTAACTATACATTAAAATTGAAATGAGTTACATAAACATAATACCTCCAAGGAGAGTAGAAATATATATACAGTATAACAAAATTAAGTTTAAACTTGTATCAATAAACTAAAATCCATAACAATGTAAAACATTTGTAAACAAGTTGTTGCTCTTTAAAAGTAGGTTCATTAATCTACCCTTTCATCCTATCATATCTATATCCTATCCGCCATTTTTTTAGAAAGAGGTTTGTATTTATAAACAACCCTCTTTAAATAAAAATAAACATTTATAAACAATATTTTGGGAATTTGGGTGTAGCTTCTCATACTACTTCCTGCTGGATGAGGGCACTGTATTCTTATGGGGCTATAAAGAAAATTTTAGGATTGTGGAGTAGTCCGTGAGGCTGTATTATCTGAGCCAGTTGCCTTGAAACCATTCTGGATGTTGGATCACGTGGGCCATGATGTAATTGGAGATCTTTCAGGGGGTCTTGGCTGGTCAAACCTGATATATCTTAATCTGGAACAAATCCATAGCCTCTTGTTTCCTGTGGAAACAAAAGCAGAGCGGTGCCATATAGATTAATAGAAATGGGTTAATTTAAGATATAAGAACTGGATACTAAGAAGCCTGAGTCATTAGGCCAAACAGTTTTAATTAACATAAGCGTCTGTGTGTTTATTTGGGTCTGAGTGGCTGTGGATCCAGGCGGGACTGGAGATAATTCCAACAACACTAATCACTGCTGTGTACTAAGAATCACCTTTGCACTGTACTGTATCTTATGCTGAACCATGGCCACAGACATGTTAGTATGATAAAATACCTTAAAATCACAAAAGAGTTACACATAAAAGAATCAAAACACAAAAACACATATTAGAAGTTAAAGAAATATAGGTGAATGAATGTTGTAACTGAGAAAGGTATCTAATAACTTTCTGAAAGAACAAATGTACCTTTCTTGGGCAAAGCTCATGGTCTTAGATTCTAATGAAACTTTTGCAATCAGAAACTACTTTTATCAGAAATAGAGGTTTTCTGTGGATATTGATGAATGATTGCCACATTAATATAGGTAAGGAGGACTATTTAACCACCTGCTCATGTTGGACTATCACTTAATTTCATATTTTCTGTCATGTAAAAAATTCAGGTGACTATATAAAACACATAAATGCAGGGTCATCATTCACCTAAAATTAGTCATATCAAATTGCATTAAAACACTCATTTTCATCATTTGTTGTTGACAGTAAAATAATGTGTCACATTAGTAATCTGAATTTCAAAAGCACTGACCTGCCATTCCTTTATATGTTCAAATATAACCTCTGATCCAGTCCTTTGAGAAATTTCAATAAAATGACCCCTGAATTTAGAGCTGTAAGAATGAATGAAAAGTTGACAATTTTCCAAAATGATGGCATTTGCCATCTGTTCATATGTCTACATTTTAATGGAAGGTGAAACTGAAAGGCAAAAGGCTTAAAGTTTAATGCGTGTCAAGCAGCATTCAAGAGGAAGTGACAAAGTGAGGAAATAGTAACACTTGCCACTAAAATTCAAGCATGCAATTGATTTGCAGCTCATGATGCCATGGCTTCCTTTTCCAATTTGAGAAAGGTACTGAAAATCTTTATAAAGAAGCATTTAAAACAACATGGCTTGCTGTTGATGAGTTCAGACCTAAGGGTTGTTAGTTGAGTCTCTGACATTTAGATATCAGACAGGTCACAAACTGTCATGATTAGTTTCTGAATAATCCACTAGCAAAGAATTTTAGACTTTTCAAAGCATTAGCTTCAAAGATAAGCTTTCAATTTTTCTCATAAGTGTATGGTATTAACTTACCAATGATACAGTTTAACAAACCTTATGCACAGCTAATTCACATTTATACCTAAATATGTGCAGTGAAGTATTGTAAGTCACAGAAATATCTATGATTACTGTTACTATAATGAACAAAAGTTTCCTTCACCTTTTGAATGAAAAACACTACATAGTTGCTTGAACCATATAAAGCATTTTGATTCAATTTTCCCTCGTTTTTATTACTGATTTTATAAAATGAATGAAAGAGAATCACAGTTTTTTTCTATCATTACCACTTACAGAAATAAACATACATTCTAAAAGAATACAGATTTTCATGCATTCCTGACCTCCTATTTTTAATTCATCACTTCAGAGAATTTTGCACAATTAGAAGTTACCTACACAGAGTTGGGCAGCACACATAGAAGCATTCAAATGCCACAAATGGTGGCATATTGTGGATCAATGCTTTTCATTCAAAATGTAATTCTGAATTAATTGCAAAATTACAAATGGCAAAGAGAAATAGCGTACAATGACATGGTAAATTCTTTTCCAAGGTTTGTTCAATGGTGACATTTTTCAAAACTGGTCTAATATCATAATGAGGATAATGGCATGAAGGCAGTCAAGGTATAGAATAACACTACCAGTGCAAGGAGCTCTCCTGTTCTTTCATAGCCATGTTCTTTCTATGTAATATTACACTCAAAATGGAGGCCATCATATAGTATATAATCTGAAATTGGATTTTTCATTCAATATAACTCCTTTAAATTCCATCCAAATTATTGAATTTCTTTTTATTCCTGAATAGTCTTTGTTGGTTTATTACTTCACTGAATGGCATCTTGTCTTTTTCTGATGTGAGGCAAGTAAAGCTAAAACTTCTCCCCTCAGTGGTAACCCACTCCTACAATGTTAGCACAGTGGGGATTGTGTATTTAGTGGCGAGCCTGGGTTTCATAAGGAAACTCTATCTCAGAATGGCAAGCAAACTAAAACAAAACAAACAAAAAATACCTATAACTTTTTAAAGTGAAAATTAGTTTCACTTTTTATGGCCTAAATATGCAAGAGTAAATGTGAGTGATAAAATTGTCATGCCATAAACATAAAAAGAAATCTGTCATACTAGTTGTCTTAGTTACTTTCCCATTGCTGTGAAGAGACTCTGTGACCAACACAACATATAAAAGGAAGCATTTAATTGGGGATTTGCTTACATTTTCACAGGTTTAGTCCATGATCATCATGGTGGTAAAGCAGTTGCTGAGAGCTTACATTTTATCTGCAAATTGGAGAAAGAGACAGAGAGTCTGGGCCTAGCTTGAGATTTTGAAACCCCCAGTGGTACACCTCTCAACAAAGCCATACCTCTTAATACTTTTCAAATAGTGCTACTTCCTGATAACTAGGCATTCAAATGGGGGCCATTCTCATTCAAACCAGCACATTAGTTGACAAAGTGACTTTACCATGTTCCCACTGGCAATGCACAGGTGATAGAGTTCATCACTAATTGTACTATTTTGTCATTAAAGCCATTCTGGTAGGTTTCTTGTGACATCTCATTATGATTTTAATTTTCATTTCTCTAATAATTAATGATGGCTAACATCTTTATGTGTTAATTCACCATCTCTGTCTTCTTCAGTAAAATTTCTGTTAATGCATTTGTCTATTATTTTATAATTGAATTGCGTTTGTCTTCCTTGCTGGGTTTTGAAAAATCTTTGAATGCCTAGATTCCAGTTCCTTTATGAATATGTGATTTGCAAATACTTTCTCCACACCATAGCTTCATTGTTCATCATTTTAATGTCCTTTGCAGAACAAAGTTTTCAGTTTTGGTGATGCTTATTATGAAGTTTTCTATGTATGGATAATACTTCTCATGTGAAGTGAAACTTTTGCTTCTATATGATTCTTCTTGATTTTTAAAAGTGCAATCTTTAAAATAATGAATGCCAAACATTTTATTGCTACATACATTATTACATTTATGACTTTGATTCATTTTAAGCCAATGTCTATAAAAGATGTGATCCTATATTACAGTGCTTTTAGTGTGTAGACATACGATAGACCTAAATTTCTAATAGAGTGAGTCCTCCTACTTCCTTTTCAAAATCATTCATTTAAAATATGCTCCCAAGTTATTATAGTTATTTAGTTATTGTACGGTTTAGTATTATCCATGAGAATTTTAACATATTCATATCCACAGAAATTAACCCTGTTATAATTTTATGGAGATTGTGTGAAATTTATTAATTGATTTAAGAAGAACTCATGTCTTAAGTAGGTGGAGCCCTGGATCAATGACCAGTAGGATTTTCTATTTATTTAGGTCTTTCTCTTTGATTTCTTTCATGTATCTATTATAAACATCTCAGTATTTTGTACCTAAGTATTTCCATTCTTTGAAGTATTGGTAAAATACTGTATTTTTATTTTGATTTCAGTATGTATATTTCCAAATATAATATGGAATATGATAACCTTTTGCTAATAATTTCTAAAATTATTATTTTCTTAGTCATTGTAATGTGCTCTTTGTAGTATCTAACTCCTTTTCCATTCTCTTGAGTTTCTAATTGGAAAATCAAATGATTCTCATTTAGCATTTATACTACCTATTAAATATCTATCAAAATTAATTTACTTATTCAATCATATAACAAATATCTTCAGAAAATTTTGTGAAATAATAATCTGCTTATGTTAAGATACAAAGATTTTAAAACTTTTCTCCATTCAAGTAGTTTGCATAAGAGAAAATAAATCTTCAATAACTTGTGATAGATACTATGAATATAGTTTATAGTAGTATATACTTTCCCTCTTACAACTAAAAATCTGGATGTAACATGAGAAAATCACCTAATATATGTTTGAAAAGTCTAAAAGACTTCTTCAGTGACATGGAAATGCACTGTGTTTTTTTCTAATTTATTTATTTTACATCCCACCTGCAGTTTCATCTCCCTCCCATTCCTTTCCCCCACCTCCCCTCTGTGCCCCCCATCCACTCTTCTTCTGTTTCTGTTCAGAAAGGGAAAGGCCTCTCATGGGTGTCAACAAAGCATGGCGTATAAAGTTGTGGTAAGACTATGCACCTCCCCTTGTATTTAGGCTAGGCAAGGTAATCCAGTATGAGGAATAGGTTCCCAAGAGTCAACCAAATCATTAGGGCAAGCCTTGCTCCCATTGTTAGGAGTCACACAGAAGACCAAACTACAAAACTGTCACATAGCTGTACAGGGCCTCCTAGGTCCGTCCCAGGCAGGCTCTCTGGTTGTTAATTCAGACTCTGTGAGTTCCTTTGAGCCAGATTAGTTATTTCTGTGGCTTTTCTTGTGATGGTCTTGACACCTCTGACTTGTACAATCCTTCCTCCCTCTCTTTGGCAGGATTCCCCAAGCTCAATCTAATATTTGGCTGTGGGTCTATGCATCTGTTTCCCTCAGTTACTGGATGAAGGTTCTCTGATAACAATTGGAGTAGTCACCAGTCTGATCACAGGAGATGACCGATTCAGGCTACATATCCACTATTGCTAGGAGTCTTAGATTTGTAGATTCCTGGGAGTTTCCCTTGCACCAGGTTTCTACCTGACCCCCAAATGCCCCCCTTTTGGGAACCATACAGCTTACTCTGTATAGATTAATGCATGGATTTTCACTTTATTTAATTGCCTGAGATTAATTTTCTGTGGTCTACTCAAATAATACATACTGATTTCCTGACAAAAATACAGTTTTATGTTTGTTTTTTCTCTACCTGCCCCAAATTGCTTCAAGATAATTATAATGACCAATTGTGAGTAGACAACAACCCATAACACAATAACTTCAAACAAAACATATTGTACTTTAACACTATTTGCAATATAGACAGAACTCACCTTGATGTGCTTACTGCTGTAGTTACTTGTGGCTGAGCCTTTTCCACATACAGATTTTCAGAACCTTTTTCTTTGTCTTCATGTGGTCTTTCCAAGAGGACAACCATATTTCACATGAGTCAGAACATGTAAGCTTTTCTGACATATTTGCTTATCTCATGCTTACATACCCTTGAGCCAAGTCTAAAACTAAATTGTGAACATCCTTCACAAGAGCTTGTATTCAATGAGATATGGAAAACTTTCAGTGTACAAAATAGTCTACACTTGAGGTCTTCTAAAAATAATCATCCTATTCTTTAGTTGATCTCCCAAGTCATATTATGACATCAGGGCCTGATTAGAAACCTATGATCACATTTCCTATGTCAGTTCTAGATGGAAATGACTTTTCCTACAGTTAGTTCAAACACAGTTGTTTAGGAGTAGCTCCTCATAATTCTAATCTCAAATAAGAAGACATGTCATACTCTCATATTTTGGGCCTGCAAAGATGACACAGCATAGTATAACTAAACTAAGTAGTTCCATTTGAAATAGAGGAAAATATTTGAAATAGATGGGAGGTACTGAATAGTCACAGCCCATAGAAATTGTATACTTCCATTAAGACATGTCACTGGTTCCTTGATAAGGTCTATTCTGCTTAATAGAAGTGGTTCTCACTTGCTGTTTGATCTACTTCCTTGCTTTACAGAAAAGTGAAGGATGCACAGGATCATTTTCAATCTGAACTTTTATCTGTTCCTCAAATCATAATTTGTAATTACTTAAAATTCTATGAGCCATCCACGTATTAAAGTAGAACCTGATATATTAAATATATACCACAACCAGAAAAAAATCTCTCCATGACAAATAGCATTCCACTTTGATATTGAAGTCCTAATGTATCAAAAAAAATCTTGAACATCTTTGGGGTAGCTTTTTCAGTTTGACACATAGACCTTCCTAGCTATCTTCTCTTAGTGAGAGAAAATGTGCTGTACTCAAAATATGTTATAACTGACATTCTTAGCCTTCAGAATCCATTTGAACTGTTTTTCAACAAGATACACTCATTGCATATGTTTTAAATGAAATAATGAATGGGGTCAAAGTTCCATAATATATCCTGGAGAAAATACTACTGTAGACAAACTCATACTACCTTATGATTCCAATAATTACTCATGGAAAAAATAAACCCAATCCTGATATCCTTGATTATAGAAAAGCATTTAAGCCCACATAAGCTAGACCTTTGGAAAAAGAGCAAAATATAAGTGCAAGATTTAATAAAAGGTTTTAAGTCTTTAGTGGATGATATATTGAAACTGCAGAACTGTAAATCAGGCATTATTCCACCACTTTTTGATGAGAAAAATCTCATCATAATAGGCTTCAGTGAGATTTTCTGGTTACATAATTCTAATAATGTTTGGAGATGATACTAAAGTGATAGATCAACCTTGAACAGATACTAAGTTTAGCTCTTTTCCTATAAACATGAAAACTTTTCTAAAGGATTGAACTAGTTTGGTACAAGGCAATAGTTAGCTAAGTTGCTTTATGTCTACTCTATTCTCTCAAAGAATCTATCCAGTTGTTAAGAATAAAACCTAAAACCCATGTGAATTGCTTATTTCATTTACACATTTTTACCATCCAGGAAATATGTTTTCAACATCATAGGCTGATTTCCTTACTAGGAAGATGAAATTAATTCTGCTGGAGTGAAATTGGAATAGCTTCTTAGGACACTAGATGTTAGGAAAGCAATGTCTAATCTTCCAATATACTATGAGAGAGAAAGCTTTAGAAACTGTTTGAAATTATGATTTAATATTAAGGACAGATATGCACACTTTTAAAAAAAGTCAAAAATTAATTTATAGTTACCAGGCTGCTGAAAAGATATATTTCATACAAATAATCAGCTACAAAAAGTTTAATGAGATATAACTTACAAGTAATTTTTAATTAATCAATTCATATACTCATTTCTCTATTAAATTTCTGAAGATCTAACATGAGACCTCATAAATGATAAGCAAGTACTCCTAACCAACAGAGGAAATTATTAAAGTATAAACACGCTGGTCATGAGAGCTGTAATGTAGTAAAACTGTATTGGTAGCTATACTTTGGTCCTATTATTAATATTTTTCCTTAATTTATTGAAAATAACTACTGAAAAAGAAACTGCTGAGTCATCAGTAGGAGAAAACCAGCACCCCAAACAAAGTTGTCCTCTAACCTCCAAACATGTGTGATAGCACTCTCTAAAACCCACACAATACACAACACACACACACGCACCCCCAGAGCAATTGAAAATAAGGAGCTGCAAATGTTGATGCAGAAACTAAATAGGTCGATTGACAGTCCTAATAATAGCCACTGACCAATAAAACTTCATATAAAAATGAAAAATTAAATATGAAGCAGCTAACAACATGCAAGCTTCTTTGCAATTCTAGTTTTGCATTCTGTTGCTGAATAAGCAAGGTAAACAATGTCAATAAACACAGATAAGAAAAAAACTGACTCTTAGCAAAGCTCAGGAAGAGCCTGTACTTTGAGTAATTTGGAAGACAAAGCTCATGGGTATGGAAAGTCCAACTGAGAAAGAAAGGTTTCATATTAAATAAAGATATAGAGCAGAGGTTGTATAACTTTATGTATAAAAAGTCAGATGCTGAAAATTTTAGAATTTACAAGCTGTATAATCTCCACTGCCACTACCCTATTCTGCTATTGTAATGAAACACTGTAGCTGTAAGTTTTCCTGTGTCCTGGCCAGCTGGCGGTCGGGACAAATCTCTCCCACTTGTATCCCCCAAGTAAGCACACAGAGGCATATATTAATTATAACTGTTTGGCCATTAGCTCAGGCTTATTACTGACTAGCTCTTACACTTAAATTAACCCATAATTCTTATCTATGTTTAGCTATGTGGCTTGGTACCTTTTCTCAGTTCTGCCTTGTCAACTTGCTTCCTCTGTGTCTGACTGGTGACTCCTGACTCAGCCTTCTTCCTATAATTATCCTTGTCTACCTGTCCTGCCTATACTTCCTGCCTGGCTACTGGCCAATCAGCATTTTATTTATCAACCAATCAGAGAAACACATATTCACAGCATACAGAACATCTCACAGCAAAACACCATCTGTACATAACTTAGAAACAATGAACATGATTCTGTTCTAATAAAAGAACTCACAGAATGAAGTGGTGCTACAAGTTTGGATTCTCAGCCACAGTTTATTGACCTCCTGATACATAAAATACTACAAAGAGTTAAATTAAGAGCAACAATTATTGTTACTCTAGAAAAAGAAAAGTCACAACATATTCTTAAAAAGTCAAGCAGAATTTTTATATGTCATGGTTAGAAAGACAGTTTTCAGTATTAAAGAAGAAGGAAATAAATAGATGCTGAGATTTAAATGGTAAGCAGTTATCAAGCAGGAAATATTAAGCAAAACCAATTTTGTGAAGTGATATTGCAGCCATCTTATGAATGTTTTATAAACATTCTGAAACATGGAAAATGGGCAGTGAGCTTTTTTGTTTGTTTGTTTGTTTGTTTGTTTGTTTGTTTGTTTTTTGAGACAGGGTTTCTCTGTGTAGCTTTGTGCCTTTTCTTGGAACTTACTTGGTAGACCAGGCTGGCCTCGAACTCACAGAGATCTACCTGGCTCTGCCTTCTGAGTACTGGGATTAAAGGCGTGCACCACCACCGCCCAGCTTTTATAGTAATAGGGATATGAAGTTTTCTTTGGACTATTAATTTTTAAGGGCAGCTAGTTACTTTGCATCTTTGCATGTCTGCTTAAACATACATAACTGGTAAGACTTGAGCAGAGAAAAATCTTTGGACCAATATTCACAGTTTTGATAATTAAAGACAGGCTTTGAATACAAAAAGAAACTTATGAATAAAAATAGTCTAATCAGGGGCTGGAGATACTGTACAGCAGTTAAGAGTGCTTGTTGTTCTTGCAGAGGATCCAAGTTTGATCCCTGGCACCCACATGTGGGGGCTGAGAACTGCCTGTAATTCCAGATGCCAGGGACTAGACATTCTCTTCCAGCCTCAACAGTCACTGCACTGATATGTACAGACCTGCACACTAACACACCCATATACAGATACTTAAAAATAAAAATAAAATCTTGAGATACCTCAGAAGATCATTTGCTTCTCTTTTAGAGAATGAATTCACTTCCAGTACCCATGTGGTAGCTGCAACCACCCTCTACTCCATTTCCAAGAATCTTACACTTCTGGCTTCTGCTAGCACCAGGCATGCATACAGAGCACGTACATGTGAACAAAACACCCATACAAATAGAATAAAATAAAATAAATCTTTTTAATTAAAAAATATTTAAAACATATAGTCTAAAGAAAAGTGCTTTTGCTTCTTGAGGTAATATTAATGTTATCATTTCAGAGCTGATATATGGAATATTCAACTGTTATGGTTCCCTATTTCTCACTCTGTTCTCTCTAGGTTATGACTTTCATTCTTATTTTCAAATATGAAAGTCTACCAAACACATCTATGATTCTTAACCTGGAAGGTGCAGAATAAAAGGAACAAAGAACATGATCTTCCCTACCTTCCACAACAAGTCCCATAGGTTTCCTTCATCATTTCTGCTTCTGCCTGCTAGGCTAGAACTTGTTCACATAATTATACCCAGCTGCAGTGCAGAAGGAGCAGGTGCTCGCAAGACAAATCTTCAGAGGAAGGAGCAAGTCAAAGGTGTTTATGAAAGTCTAGGCAAATCCTGCAGAGCATAAATTGTGTTGCAGAGTTTGTATTGCCTTTGAACAACAGGTGTGGGTTTAGAGTACCCAAGCATTTCTGTTCGAGTGGCTTTTGTCATGCTAACGTGATTCTTTACAAAATGACCTGACCAGCCTATATCCACAGTAGGTAGAGGATGAAAACAACAGTTGCTAAAAGATCATCACTGAAAAAGAAGAAGAGGGAGAGTCATATTGAGGAACATTCATACCTATTTTGTAGCAGACAAAATGTAGGCCTCCACATGTATGAAGATAGTCTAATAGCCTATTTTTCATTGTTAAATAATAAACATCCCATTAGTACTTATTAAATTATGCATATGTTTGAACAATTTTCTACTTCTTCAAAACCCATCGTAATCTTTCTTCTTTACAAATACTTCTTTCCCTATACCAGTGCATGTTAAACTTACAGCTAATTAGAAGAACTTCTCTGACATTCCTGAATTAGCTAGCTTAGTCCTGACTCTTTGAATGATCTCTAATTCTGGTTTTTCTCATTGCCTAGGAAGCAAATAGCTAGCTGGGTTTCAGTGATTAGGACACATACAACCTTATTATGTCCACCTTCTATAAAACCACAGATGAGGAACCACTATGCTTTTTCTTGTCTGTTTGCTGTGGCTTCGATTTATTGTACGTTTACAGTGACATTTCTGGCTTTCAGTCAGATCTCCATTTAGTAACTCTTCCATGATACAGAATCTGCGGTTATAAAATAAAAACTTAAAGAGGTCATTGAATAAGACTTTAACTGATTTAATTATCTCTCACAATTATAGATCTGAAACAATCCCTTGCTACAAGAAGGTCATAAATGACAGTCCCATAAAAAAGTCTAGGTTATGAAGTGAATGAGTAATGTTTGAAGGTTAGTCTAATGGTTTCAGGAAAATATCACATATTGTCCTAAAGACAGAAAAGCTTCTTTTCAATGCAATATTATATCACATTGAATTTATTTCTTGTTTCAGAAAACTGGCTTAAGCAAGATAGTTTAGTCTTTCCTGGAAAGCAGCTGTAATATAGGTATTCCCGGATTATCCTAATTGCTTCAGTACTTTGCATGGGCCAAACGCCAAGGCTTTTTATGTTCCACCGTTTTCGGATTTTTAATGTTATTTAATTTAAAATAGCCACACTAGCACCTTTTATGAAAAATACTTCATTTATTATTTGTATGTGTTTGTTTGTTTGTTTGTGTGTGTGTGTGTGTGTGTGTGTGTGTGTGTGTGTGTGTGTGTGTATGTATACATGCATGTGGATACCAGAACTTTGTGGTCCATGAAGATGGAATTTTAGGTAGTTGTGAGCTGACTCACATGGTTATTGGGAACTGAACTCTGGTCCTCAGAAATAGCAGCGAGAACTCTTCTTAACTTCTGATCTATTCAGTACCCACACTTGCATCTTATTATTTGCTGTGAAATGGCCATTAAAGTCATTACACACTTTCTTAGCCATGTGTCAGAACAGAAACTTTTCTCAGTGGTTCTTATTTAGCCTAAAATCATATCATGTAGTTTTGGAAAGAATTTTTAATTTCAGTATAAAATTGCATCATTTTTCAGATTAATACTACAAAGGCGATCAGGGAGGCCAAACAAAACCTTCCTAAAGCTAGCATTTAGAAGTACTGAAAATCAGCCGGGCAGTGGTGGC
>CABHPP010133939.1:2081-16976 GCA_902168425.1 Peromyscus attwateri
AAAAAAAAAAAAAACTGTGGCAATGAAAGTTCCTGGTCTCACAGGCGCATTTTCAGCCTGGCTGTCTCAGGAAGTTTTACTCCTCTGTGATGCCGAGCCGAGTCTATTCATTCCCAAAGCCTTCATAATCATTCTTTTCCATTAGCTTAGATTATCAATCCCAAAGTGTTCCCAACTTTGGCCACGTAAGTGCTACTATTGCTGTGAACAAAGTTACTTTTGGCTTTTTGTTTTTGTTTTCTCTTTTTATATTTATTTATATTAGTTGGTTTTTTTTTTTTGTTTTTGGAGACAGAGTCTCTATGATGTAGCCTGGCTGTCCCAGAACTCAGTATGTAGATCAGACTGGCCTTGAACTCACAGAGATCCGCCTGCCTCTGCCTCCGGAGTGCTGGGATTAAAGGCGTGCACAACCACCACCACCACCACCGCCGCCCGGCCGCCCGGCCTCAAGGTCGATTTTTTTTTTTTACCGCTTCCCTCAAGGTCGATTTTTAAAGTATATTTATTTTGCTGTGTGTGTGTCTTTGTGTACATGTGGAAGTCAGGAAAGGACAACTTGGGGGGGGTCAGTTCTCTACTTCTACTTTGTTTTTGTTGTTTGTTTTACAAAGGTAGAAAGAGAAATGGGGAGGGGGTTGGAGAACTAAATTTACTTGGTTTTCCTTCTTCCTTATTTTTTGTTGTTGTTTTGTTTGCTGTCTATAATCCAGTACACTTAATCTGCAGAGATACTGAACAAAATAATAAGGAAAACAGTGTAATAGTTAGAGTGGCAATTCAAAAAGTTGCGTAGGAGGGGAATGATTGGTCTTAGCCAGCTGTCCAAGTCAGACAGAGACCTCCATGATTGTGTAGAATCCATGCCTTCTGCAGACAAATCATGTGTCTGAAGCGTTGACTCTGAAGCGTCTATAAACTATGTTGTTAATGTGTGTATCTGTGTGCATATGTACCACGTGCATGTGGTGCTTACGGAGGTCAAAAGATTGTGTTCCATTCCCTGTAGTTGGAGCTACAGGCAGTTGTGAGCCACCTGATGTGGACACGGAGTGGAACCCAGATCCTCTGGAAGAACAGCAAGTACTCTTAGCCAGTCAGCCACCCTTTCAGCCCTTCAAGATAACTTCATTCAGAGCAAAGGGAGATTACAGGTTAGAGAGGTGCACTGTAAACTTGACAGCTAAAGGAGAATCCTCACGGACCAACTGCCACCTTGTTGAGTAGGGTCACTCTTGTTATTTCTTTTCACTGCATATTTCAGGCTACCTGTCCTGAGAACTTGCGGCTAAGTTGCCCCTAAACTCCGGGGGCCAAACTCAGGTCCTTAGTCTTCAGTTGGAACCTCCAGCTCATCCCTACATGATCAGGGAAGCCCCAGTCCTCTCTACTTTCTCCTCCCCGCCTCCTCTCTCTCTCTCCAAACCCTACCCCCTCAGAGTCTCCAAACAAAGGGAAGGCACTAAAAAGCCCAGTTCCACACTCTTGGTGGCTACCGCAGACTCCCCTGCAGTTACTAACCTCCAAAGTCCCTGCCTAAAGTATTCAACTTTTGACCATATTTGGGCACAAACCCAGCTTGTGGCAGACACATCATCACCCCTCATCTACAACTTATATAATCGCCCTGCTTTAGTTCGGGCGTGTGGCTTCTCCGGCCTCCATATCTGGGACTGCCCACCGGGGAGTTGCTTTGCTCAAATAAACTTGTTTATACTTTCTCAATTCAGCTTGATCTGGCTTCCTGCATTGGTGGAGAAACCTATTATGGGGGCAGAAAACCTAATACTTAGGTTTGCACAAGCCCTTTTACCTTTGGAGCAATAGTTCCAGCCTCAAGACTACTTTTATCTGCCCTTATTTTGGTTTATTATTTAAGACAAAGGCAAAATCTATAGCCCAGGCTGGCCTCACAGTCACAGCAATCCTTCTGCCTTAGCCTCCTAAATGCTGGGATTATAGGTGTGTACTACCAAGTTCTCTCTGTGTCTGTCTATCTCTATCTCTCTGTGTGTCTCTCTCTGTTTCTGTGTGTGTGTGTGTGTGTGTGTGTGTGTGTGTGTGTGTGCACCTGTGTTGAGACCATCTGTAACTCAGACTGGCTTTGAACTCCCTGTGTAGCCAAAGATTCCCCCTACTTTGAAGTGCTGGGATTCTAAGCATTTACCTACCATACCTTGTTTTATGTAGTGCTGGGCATCAAATCCAGGATTTGGTGCACACTAGGCAAGAAATCTACAAAGTAAGTCACATCCCAGCCCCTCTTTTTTTATTTTTATTAACTCAAAATTAGCATATAAAGCAGTGGGTTACATTGTGGGGTTTTTTGTTTGTTTGTTTGGTTAGTTTTTGTTTTTGTTTTTCAAGACAGGGTTTCTTTGTGTAACAGCTCTGGCTGTCCTGGAACTCACTCTGTAGACCAGGCCGGCCTTGAACTCACAGAGACCTTCATGCTTCTGACTCCTGAGTGCTGGGATTACAGGCCATGAGCACCACAGCTGGCCCTTTTTGACCTTGCCTACCATTTGAAATAATCCCAGGACTACACAGAGAAACCCTAGCTCGAAAAAAACTAAAAAAACAAACAAACAAACAAAAAATATGTTTGTTCTCAGCATGTCTGTCTTTAATGAGGCCACCATGATCTGAGCCTCTTGCTTTGAGGAAGTCACAGCCCCCCAGTACCTCTCCTTGCTTCTAATTCATTCTCTATTTAGCCAGATGGTACTTCTTCAAAATAAAGTCCTTCTGGTAGTCTAGGGCCCACTCACCAGGCTTGCCAAACCCTCTGGCCCTCCAGGATCTGTCCTCTCCTCACACTGATCAAGTCAGGCTGGCCGCCTTCCCATTCTCCAGTACCCCAGGCCTGGTCTTGTTGTACAACCTTTAGGAGGTCGTTCCTTGAAACCCACTGGAGATTGGCTCCAGCACCCCTCCTTGTTGATTCCAAGCCCTGTAGATGCAGATGCTCACATCCCTGGGCACATCCTCTCATGTACTTTAAATATGTCTAGTTCACATCCAACGATATGTAAACGGTTGCCGGACTATTGTTTAGAGAATGAGTGAAAAGAAAAAGTCGTTAGCTGTTCACTAGCGGTCACGATTCTTTTTTCTTTTTTTTGGTTTTTCGAGACAAGGTTTCTCTGTGTAGCTTTGCGCCTTTCCTGGAACTCACTTAGTAGACCAGGCTGGCCTCGAACTCACAGATATCCGCCTGCCTCTGCCTCCCGAGTGCTAGGATTACAGGCGTGAGCCACCACCGCCTTCGAGGTCACCATTCTTTTTCTGAGACATATTCAAACTGTAGTCTGTTAAATTATTATATTTGTTCCTCTACCCAGAACACTTTTTAACATTTGGATCTCAGGTCAAATGCTTCCTCAAGAGGGCTCTCCATGACCACCCAGTCTCACTCGTCTCCTGACCCTCAAGCATTGCCATACCCAACTTATTTGCTTTATACCAAGAGATTCCCTGAAGTCATCTCGTTCTCTTATTTGGTTTGTTTTCTGTCCCATCTAGTTCTAAAGTGTAAATTCCTGAGAATGTTGTCCTCTTCCCACCCTCTCTCCCTCCCTCCCTCGACAGGACCTCATGTAGCCCAGGCTGTCCTTGAACTCCTGATCCTCCTGCCTCTACCTCCCAATTTCGACAGATAATGCCATCATGCCCAGGTTTATATGGCACTGGGGAACCTGGGGCTTAGTATGTGCTGGGCAAACACTCTGCCAATGGAGTCATAACCCCAGCCACTTACTGTTTTCTTTTTGTTTTGTTTTGATACTTCGAGACAGGGTTCTCTATGTAGCCCTGACTGTCCTAGAACTCTCTCTGTAGATCAGGCTGGCCTTGAATTTAGATATCTGCCAGCCTCTGCCTCCTGCATGCTGGATTAAAGGTGTACACCACCACACCCAGCTTCCCTTACTCATTCTTTAATGTCAAGAATCTGAGACATGACACCCATCTTCTATCCTAACAACCTAGAAGGCTGAGGCATTAGGGTGTCTGCACATTCAAGGCTGGCCTGGTCTAGAGAGTGAGATCCTGTCTCAAAAATCAAAATAAGCCTGGAGTAGTGGTGCATGTCTTTAATCCCACCTTTAGGGGTGGGAGTAGAGTATCTGAGGCAGGCAGATCTCTTTGAGTTCAAGGCCATCCTGGAGTATATAATGAGTTCCAGGACAGCTAAGACTGTATAGAAAAACCTATCTCAGACAAACAAAAAATTTCATATTTAAAAAAAATTAAAACAAGCAGAGTATGGTGTGTTACACCTGTAATCCCAGCACTTGGGAGGCTGAGGTAGGAACATCTCTGTGAGTTCAAGGCCAGCTTGGGTTACAGCGTAATCTTCAGGTCAGTCTGTTACTATAGAGGAGGTCAGTCATACATTACGTCCCATCTATACTTTTCCTAAGCTTTGACGTTTCCTAACATGTAATGGCCCCAAGGTAGGTTGGGACAGTAGGATCAGCTTCCTATATGCTATCTAGTGGTCTCCACTGACCTGCTGATCTCAGAAATCCATCCACTTTAAGCTCAGAGACCCCCTACCCTCTAAAGTCTGTTTATAAACCTAGAGAATTTCCTTTGCAATGCCAGTTGCTACTGGATCACCACCATATCCCAGCTTCCCCTGCTGGGGGTGGCCAGCGTTTTTAAAGGACCCAATCAGGGGTTGGGGATTTAGCTCAAGGGTAGAGTGCTTGCCTAGCAAGCGCAAGGCCCTGGGTTCGATCCTCAGCACACCCCCCCACAAAAAAAAGGACCCAATCACCTGAAATCTGTCTCAGTACATCTATCCACCAAACCTGGAAAGAATCTTTAATATTTAAAACAAATTAAGACTATTGATACTACCAGTAAATAAGTAGGAACAGCTCAGTGGTACAGTGCTTGCCTAGAATGTTCAAGGCTCTGGGTTTGATCTCCGGTACTGGAAAAGTAAAGCTATTTGCCTGGTGACTCAGTCCAAAGAGCAGATCAAATGTCTCTTTAAAGGACCTTCCTTTACTCTCCCTAACGAAATTAATGTTTCTCTGCCCGGCGCCCTGAATAGCACTTTATTCATAGCTCCATTACATCACCCAGCCCTCCACACTCCCTAGGAAGAATTATCAGATATCTGTCTCCTCTGCCAGGCCCCGCTGGCGAGAACTTATCAGATCAACAGTGCATTTTCAGCACCTGGCACCTGGTCCCTCCTCCTGACAGGTTCCCGGCTGAGTTGCACCCATTGGGAATCAGGCAGGAATGGCTGGGGTCTGTTCTCAGTGTGCTGATGAGAGGATAGCAGTCCTGCTTTCAAGTGTGAACACGTTGGACCTGAAACTTCAGGATGTTCTATTATAAAAGGGGCAGGCTGCATTAAAAAAAAAACCTCACAATACAATGGAAACTTCCTGAAGGGTAAAGGCTGCAAGCTCTCACACTGCCATCCCACTTGGGAAAACTTCCAGCTCTGCCCCTGTCGGGAGGGGGAAGGGCCCTTCACAGGCTGACTGCATGCTCTCCCCGCAACACCCATCAGTAAAGTCCCGTGGCATTACATCACAGAGGAGGGCTTGGTGCCATCTTCCTGTGTGGACAGACACTGTAACTGTGCTTTGTTTCTTTATGTACAATAAATGCTTTCAGCTCTGGCCAAGTCACTGTTTTCAGGCATGAATGTAGCTGAAGATGTGCCTTGCAGACGGTTGCTAAGTCCCTTGGACCTTTCTGGGCATGAACTTGTTTCAATAAAAGAGCCTGCTTCCGTTCATCCAGAGCACCTCACATACAGAGTGGTGTCTGATTCATTCTTTTGTTTGTTTGATTGTTTATGGTTTTTCCAAGACAGAGTTTCTTGGAGTAGTGCTGGCTGTCCTAGAACTTACTTTGTAGACCAGGCTGGCCTCGAACTCAGAGATTCACCTGCCTCTGCCTCTTGAGTGCTGGGATTAAAAGCAGGCACAACCACCAATAGGCATCTGATCCGTTCTTTTTTTTTTTTTTTTTTTTAAGACTTATGTATACAGTGCTCTGTCTGCATGTATGCCTGCACACTAGAAGGGCATCAGATCTCATTACAGATGGTTGTGAGCCACCATGTGGTTGCTGGGAATTGAACTCAGGACCTCTGGAAGAACAGCCAGTGCCCTTAACTGCTGAGCCATCTCTCCAACCCCTGATCCATTCTTTTTTTTTTTTTTTTTTTTTTTTTTTTTTTTTGGTTTTTCAAGACAGGGTTTCTCTGTGTAGCTTTGGAGCCTGTCCTGGAACTCACTCTGTAGCCCAGGCTGGCCTCGAACTCACAGAGATCCACTTGCCTCTGCCTCCCGAGTGCTGGGATTAAAGGCATGTGCCACTACCGTCTGGCAAAATAGATATTTTCTCCCTAAAAAAAGGGGTGGTGGTGGCTGGAGAGATGTCTCAGTGGTTAAGAGCACTTGCTGCTCTTCAGAGTACCTTGGTTAGGTCCCCAGTACCCACCCACAAGGCAGCTCACAACTACCTGTAACTCCAGCTCTTGGGGAACCCAATGCCCTCTTCTGACCTTCAGGAGCATGCACATATGTGGGTGGCATTATATACATACAAACACCTAAATAAAAATAACAAAAACAAATCTTAAAAAAAAATAGGCTGGTGGCAGCTGCTGGTCAGTTGACTGTCCCTTTTGTTCTTACAGTAGTTGTGCAGGGACTCACTCCAGAGTCCCTCACAACACAACACATCAGTAGTTTCATGTTAGTGAGGTTTTTTTTTTTTGTTTGTTTGTTTGTTTGTTTGTTTTTGAGATAGGGTTTCTCTATGTAGCTTTGGAGCCTTTCCTGGAACTCCCTCTGTAGCCCAGGCTGGCCTCGAACTCACAGAGATCCGCTTGCCTCTGCCTCCCGAGTGCTGGGATTAAAGGTGTGCACCACCACTGCCTGGCTAGTTAGTGAGTTTTCAAATGTCTTAAACAGCACTTTGTAATTTTTTTATTTACTTAATTTATTTATTAATGCTGGGAATCAAACCTGGGGCCTCTAACATGTAAGACAAATGCTTTACCACTGAGTCCTGCCCCCAGTTCAATACAGTTCAAACTCCCTGGAAGTTTCCCCAGTCCTGGGTAGCCCACAGGTGAAGCCGAACAGGGCAGAGTAACTTATCTTGTCCTGACCACTTCAACCAGAATGGCTGTTTCAGCACGGTTGCCTTATGAGGTTGTTTGCTCGTTGTCTTTCTTGTTTTCCTGAGTCAGGACTTCATGTAGCCCAGGCTGGACTATGTAGCTGAGAATAACTTTGAATGCCTGGTCCTCTTTCCTCAGGTTCCCAAGCCCTGGGACTGCCTGGCTTTAAGATATTTCTTGTAATAATAGAAGCCGGTGCTGACTCTAGCTCCCTCGGACGTCACTCTGTGGTCCTGTGTAGACAGTGCCATCGTTAGGTGTTCCCCAAACTTCAGGTAAAGATCCCTTCAGTCATAATAAATAGAACCAAAATGGGATGGAAGACAGCTAGACATCTGCAAAACTCTCAGCCCATCAGCAAATGGCAGCTGGAAACTCGAGACCACACGCGACCAATTAGTGCTTGGGGCTTCGTTTTCAGAAAAGAACAATTGCACAATCCTATTGTATCCAAAGCTGACAAGTGTGCTATTTTCTGAGTGAATCCATCGTGTTGATCGATTTATGATGTATTGCCCCATTAGTCACTGAGGCGTGTCAGGGGAAAATGCAAATTGCACACTGGAGAGGTTGATACAAACACCCCCTGTTTCCTTTTCAGTATATGGCCCTTCACATTTTACTTCGTCCTGTAATAACATTTTAAAAACTACTCCCGCCGGGCGGTGGTGGCGCACGCCTTTAATCCCAGCACTTGGGAGGCAGAGCCAGGCGGATCTCTGTGAGTTTGAGGCCAGCCTGGGCTACCAAGTGAGCTCCAGGAAAGGCACAAAACTACACAGAGAAACCCTGTCTCGAAAAACCAAAAAAAAAACTACTCCCTACCATACATGTATTTATTTTAGGGGGGCACCCATGTGGAGGTCAGAGGACAACTTTAGGGAGTTAGTTCTCCTCTTCCACCACGTGGGTCCCGGGGATGGAACTCAGGACTTCAGATTTTGTGGCAAGGGTCTACACTCACTAAGCCGAATCGACAGCCCTGCACTGTAGCAATCCTTGTTCACCATTTAAACCTCACAAAATAGACAACGATTTAACAAGACTGCTATTTGAAAAAATTACATGCGTGTGTGTGTGTGTGTGTGTGTGTGTGTGTGTGTGTGTGTACATGCCTGTGGAGGTCAGAGTTAGATACTGGATGTCTTCTAACGCTCTCTGCCTTATATGTTTAGTCAGGATCTTTCGCTTGACCCCAGAGCTCACTGATTTGGATCGTCTAGTTATCCAGCTTGCTCTGGGGATCCCCTGTTTCTGCCTCCCAAGCACTGGGAATATAGACAGGCAGTCATTCCTACCTGTCACATGGGTGCTGGGGATCTGGACTCCAGTCTTCTCTCTTGTGTGGAAAATACTAAGCCAACTCCCCAGTTCCAACCTTAAAGTTATTGCTGTTTGGTTGGTTGGTTTTGTTGTTGTTGTTATTGTTTTTGAGACAAGGTCTCTTTGTGTAGCCTGGCTGTCCTGGAACTCATTATGTAGACTAGGCTGGCCTTGAACTCAGAGTTCCAGGATTAAAGGTGTGCACCACCATGGCTGGCTAACTTTACATTCTGATCCTCCTGCCTCCACCTCCCAACTGCTGGAATTGCAGAGGTGTGCTGCGGCTGCAAGCGATGGCATTTTTTTAAACAGTGTTAGTTCATTAACATATGTTAATTGATGATTTGGTTAGCTAGACGCCAAAGTCTAGCTTCCCAATAAAGGCTCACTAAAGAATATGACAGCCGAGGTGAACTGATACACTGAGCTGAGTTTACAAAGGCCAGAGGAGCTTCCAAGATGCTGGAATACTACCAGAGCATAGAGTGGTAAATAATTCTGTAGCCAACTACCCATCAAATAACACTGAAATGGATCCATTTCCATTCGTCAAAAGACAATATCATCTGGTGCCTAGCAACTTGACTAGCCAGACTTCTATTTTCGTCTCAGCTGATGGCAGTATTCCAATTCCAGCAATGTCTTGGGGTTAAAGGACAACCTACATTGGCCAGGGATGGGGAACACATGCCTTTAATCGCAACACTCTGGAGGCACATGCATGTGAATTCCTGTGAGTTCAAGGTCAGCCTTCCTATATGAAATTGGGATGACTTTTTAATTTAATATTTACTGAGATAGGGTCTCACTATGTAGTTCTCGATAGCTAGAATGTATCATGTAGTCCAGACTGTCTCGAACTCACAGAGTTCTGTCTGCCTCTGCCTCCAGATTAAAGGTGTGTGCCAGCAGACCCGGAATATTGTTTGTTCTTTGAAACAGAGACTCTATATGGGCCTCACTGACCCGGAACTCACAGAGTGCTGGAGTTTCGGGCATTTATCACCAAGCCTGGCCCAGCTGACTTTAGATAAATTAGGACCAGAGTTCAGACTTGCTTATAGAGTAGAATCACCTGGAGATGTTTTGAAATATACTAAAACAATTCTGATTTAATTGGTTTGAGATGGAGCCAAGGCATAGATGGCTTTAAAAGCTCCCCAAGTGATGGGGCATCAGATGGATCAGTGGGGCAGGGTGCTTGCTGTCAAGCCTAATAACCCGAGTTCGATCCCCACGACCCACATGGTAGAAGGAAAGAACCCACTCCCACAAGCTGTCCTCTGACCTCTACATGTAGGCCATGGTCCTTGTGTGCACACATCTATACACACTAAATTAATTAATTAGGTAGATAGATAGATAGATAGATAGATAGATAGATAGATAGATACTGTTAGCATCTAGGCATCTGTACTGGCCTGCCCTTAGAGTCTTGACAGGATACATCCTCAGCTGCAGCCACTTTGCCCACATCCCATCCCTTTCTTTCTCTTCCTTCACTCTAGTCCCCAGGGACCGGTCTCTGCCTGCTTCTCTGCCCCCCCTTTCTCCCCTTCCCTCAATAAACCTCCCACATGGGCCCTGTTGTATGGTGTGACTCCTTCCTGCCATTCTTAAAATACAACAAATACAATATAAAAATGTTTTAAATAATAACAAAGAAAGCCACATAGGTGACAGGTGCAGCTGGTGAGGCTATGGACTTGGGATCGTCTCTGCATTTAACTCCTTTACCAGACCTCATATTGAGAACTGAACCTAGGGTCTCCAATGTGCTAGGCAAGTAGTATACCACAGAGTGCTCCCCCGCCTCTCTCTCTCTCTCTCTCTCTCTCTTCCTCAATCCTGGCCAGTGCTGGAGATTAAACCGAGGGCCTTGTGTACACTCACACTGTCCCTAAGCTATCTATACTCCAGCCTGAAGATCTCGATTTGCTGTTGTGTATGTGTTTAGGTACAGGTGTATGGATGTGTGCATGCGTGTAGAGGCCAGAGGTCAATGTTTGATGTCTTCCTCTCCATTTTATTTTTCTTAGACAGGGTCTCTCACTAACCCAGAGCTCACTGATTCAGTTGGAGTGGCTGCTGGCTAATGAGCTCCAGCAATTCCCCTCTCCCTCTCGGCATCCCCTCCCCCAGTGCTGAAGCTCCAGGCCCAGTTTAACACTGTGCTAGGGATTCCAGCTTGGGCCCTCTGGCCTGTGCCATAAACACTTTAGGGACTGAGCTGTCCCCAGTTTGGTTGTTTTGATATAGGGTCTCACACTATATCTCAGTGTACTGGCTGGTTGTGTGTGTCAACTTGACACAAGCTAGAGTCATCAGAGGAAGGAGCCTCAGCTGAGGAAATGCCACCATGAGATCCAGCTGTAAGGCATTGTCTCAGTGATCAATGGAGGAGGGCCTAGCCCATGGTGGGTGGTGCCATCCCTAGGAGGCTGGTCCTGGGTTTTATAAGAAAATGGGCTGAGCAAGCCAGGGGAAACAAGCCAGTAAACAGCACTCCTCCGTGATCTGTGTATCCACTCCTGCTTCCAGAATCCTGCCTTGTTTTGAGTTCTTGTCCTGACTTCCTTCAGTGATGAACAGCAATGCTGAAGTGTAAGCTTAATAAACTCTTTCCTCCCCAATTTGCTCTTTGGTCATGGTGTTTCATTGAAGCAATAGAAATCCTAAGACACTCATGCTGGCTTAGAACCTACTATATACAGCTCAAACAGGCCTCAAACTTGAGGCAATTTCCTCTAACTTGGCTTTCCAAATACTGGGTATGGTGGTTTGAATGGGAACGGCCCACATAGACTCATGTGTTTGAATGCTTGACCCCCAGGGAGTAGCACTATTAGAAGGTGTGGCCTTGTTGGAGGAAGCATGTCACTGTGGAGGTGGGCTTTGAGGTCTCATACATGCTCAAGCCATGCCCCACAGACTCCTTCTGCCTGAGGATCAAGATGTAGGTCTCTCAGCTCCTTCTTCAGCACCATGTCTGCCTGCACACCATGTCACACCATGATGATAATGGACTGAACCTCTGAACTATAAGCCAGCCCTAATTAGATGTTTTCCTTTATAAGAGTTGTTGTGGTCATGATGTCTCTTCACATAGAAACACTAAGACAGTGGGATTAGAGACATGAGCCACTATGCCCAGCTTAACCTGTTGCTGTTTGTCCTTTTGGGGGTCCTGCCACCCAGCTCCCAAGTAAGTCACACACGGAGGCTTAGACTTATTTATAAATTCCCAGCCTTGGCTTGTTTCTTGCTAGGTTCCGTAACTTAAATAAACCTACTTTTGCCTCTGGGCTTTTCCTGTTCTCTTACTCCGTGGCTTGCTGTGTAGCTGGGTGGCTGGCCCCTGGAGTCTCCTCCTTCTCTGGCTCCTTCTTTTCTCCTCCCAGTTTTCTCCTCTTTCTGCCTGCCAGCCCCACCTTTCCTTTCTTTTGCCTTATTATTGGCCATTCAGCTCTTTATTAGACCATCACATGTTTTAGACAGGCACAGTAACACAGCTTCACAGAGTTAAACAAATGCAACATAAACAAAAGGAACACACTTTAAAATAATATTCTACAACATTAACCCAAGACCTTCTGTTCCGAAGAGGAATCGGGAGCCAGCAAGACTCTTTTCAGATCTCTGGTCTGAACCTTCCCCATCTGTCTCCATACACTCCATGTGACAATTCACAGGAAGATTTGCAAGGAGCTGCAAAAACAAACTGCATTCCCCAGGCAATGGTGCCCTTCGTGGGTTGCAGGACATCTCATACACTTTCATCTGACCCTCAGAATAACCCAGGAAGGTTAGTGTGATATGTGACATGGACTATTAGTCACAGTAAAGAAATCTTAGTGAGGAAATTAACCTCTTGAGCCCAGTGAGGATCCATGCTTCCTGCTTTGGGTTTTTTTGTTTGTTTGTTTTGGTTTTTTGTTTTTTTTTTAATTTGGAAACTAGGTCTCACTATGTAGCCCTGGCTAGCCTGGAACTCAGTATGTAGACCAAGCTGACCTTCAATTCCCAGAAATGTGGAATAAACTTTTTGTATCCTGTGAAGATGTATCTTTGCCAAGATGTCTTCTGATTGGTTTAGTAAAGAGCTGAATGGTCAATAGCTGGTCAGGAAGAGGTCAGGCAGAGCTTCCAGGCAGAGAGAAAAGAAGAGGTCAACTTAGAAGGGGAGAGACACCAGAGGACACAGAGAGGAAACAGGAGGTGCAAGATGGAAGAGAGGTAAAAGGCCACGAGACAAGACATAGATTCATAGAAATGGGTTAATTTAGGCTATAAAGCTAGCTAGAAATAAGCCTAATATAAGTCCAAGCTTTCATAATAAGAAGTCTCCATGTCATTATTTGGGAGCTGGCGGGACAGAGAAAGACTCACTGCACAGAAACCCACCTACCTCTGCCAGGGTTAAAGGCAGGCACCACCCTCCCGCTCCCCAATTTCCCAGTTTTATTAACATTTGTTATAGTGAGGGCACCAGTAAGTACATTTTAAATCCTATTCTTCCTATTTCCTGAGATTTTTACATGTTTTTTTTTCTCTGTTCTTAACTGGCATCCCACCCAAGAGATCAGGCTATAGTTTGTATAGTTTGTGTCAGTCAGCTTTCTCCACAGTTTACAGCACACACACACACACACACACACACACACGTAACTTTTAGAAAGAAAAAAGTAGTGTCGTACTTCTTTAGAATATATGCATCATTTATTTGGAATTTGTTTGAACCAGCAATTAATCAAATGCTTTAGTTAAACCTTTCGTCACTTGCCACCAAATGATAAAGTATTTGGTGGTTCCCACAGCCCAATGTAGGACTAATTCAAATCATTATGAGGTCTAGGGAGACCTCTTGTGGTGGAATTTGGGTATAGCCAGCCAGCTCCCCGCTCTCCAAGCCAGGTCATTCCTAATTAGTCCATGAGTTCTCTCACCCAGAAGTCCCGACTGTAGCCAGCCTCAGGGAACTTTTGTCAAAATCTAAAGACCTTCTGGGAGCACCACGACTGTCATCTAGTAAACAGAGGGCAGAGACACAGCAGAGCTTCCTGCCATGTTTAGGACAACGAGGGATCACCTGACTATCAATGTCACTGAGGTTTAAAAATCTGAGGCCAAGAACTGGTGTGAAAAGATTATAGCTAAACAAAGAAAACAGCTGTAATGGGGAGGACAAAACAATTCTGGTTTGGGGAGCTGGGAGATACATTGTCTTTTATTTATTTATTTATTTATTTATTTATTCATTTATTTATATCTTTTTTTAAAAAATTTATTTACTTTTATGTGCATTGGTGTTTTGCCTGCAGGTCAAATCTTTGAGTTACAGACAGTTGTTAGCTGCCATGTGGGTACTGGGATTTGAACCTGGGTCCTTTGGAAGAGCAGTCAGTGCCCTTAACCACTGAGCCATCTTTCCAGCCCCCTCCCCCCCCCCATTTTTTTATTTATTTAGATTTTTTGTTTTGTTTTTTGGAGATAGGGTTTCTGTGTAGCTTTGGAGCCTGTCCTGGATCTCACTCTGTAGACCAGGCTGGCCTTGAACTCAGAGATTCGCCCAGCTTTATTTAGGATTTTAAAAACAGGTTTTGCTTATTTTGTTTTGTTTGTGAGACAGGGTCTCACTATGTAGCTCTGGCTGGATTGGGACTTGCTGTGTACCAGACTGGTCTCAAACTCACAGGGGTCTGCCTCCCCAGTCCTGGGATTATGGACGTGCTCCCCCACAGCCGCCGCCGCCGCCGCCGCTGCCGCCGCCGCCACCACCACCACCACCACCACCCAACACATTGTTTTTTTTTTTTTTTGGTTTTTCGAGACAGGGTTTCTCTGTGTAGCTTTGCGCCTTTCCTGGAACTCACTTGGGAGACCAGGCTGGCCTCGAACTCACAGAGATCCGCCTGCCTCTGCCTCCCGAGTGCTGGGATTAAAGGCGTGCGCCACCACCGCCCGGCTCCAACACATTGTTTTTAATGTAATATATTTTCATTATGTTTTTCCCCTCCCCTAGTTCCTTCCAGATCCTTCCCACTCAATTTTATATTATATTATATCTTTCTCTTAAAAACCACACACACACACACACACACACACCCAGAGCAGTGGTGGCCCACACCCTTAATCCCAGCCAGCACTTGGGAGGCCGAGGCAGGGAGATCTCTGTAACTTTGTCAGCCTGGTCTCCATAGGGAAACCCTGTCTCAAAAAGCAAAACAAACAAGCAAACAAACAAAAACTACACAAACAACAAAATCCCCAAACAAGAAACAAATGAAACTCCCCACAAAAAATGAAATTCAAAACAACAGGCAAAAGACCAGTAAGAAAAAAGATGCCCAAACAAAGGAAAATGAAGCAAAAAGTTCACAAAAATACCTTGGAGTTTGTTTTGTGGG